>JASZXS010000084.1:0-47924 GCA_035521475.1 Tremellales sp. Uapishka_1 | reverse complement strand
GATCAAGGCCGTGCATCGCCAGGGAGGAAAACGGAAGAAGGGTACAAGATCTTCAAAGAGGCGGAATTGGGCATCAATCCAGAGACAGGGGGGACGCCGTTGTGTCCGTTCGATTGCGAGTGTTGTAAGTAGGCTCGCCCAGTGATCAGCTCGTGATCATACGCTCATGTTTTGGAACAGGTTTTTAGTGAATCGTTCTTGTATCATCAACGAATCTCACTACAAAGCGTGAAGTTGAATCGTGTATCAAAACCGCATTATAAGCCTCCGTACCCGTGACCGTGTGTGACAGATCCTCGCCTAGCCGGTCGTCTTCAAGTCGGTTTCCAAATCGGAAGTCGTGTATCGTATCCCCAGATCGTGTCTCCTTTCCTTTCGTCAATCCAATCCTGGGCCCAAAGCCGGTTATCCTCAACACCTCCTAGCCTCTCCACCAACCCTTTTTCCCCCTTCTTCCACCGCCATTCACGCCCACCCTCAACCCCAAGGTCCTGCTCGCCTCCTCGTCGCCGCCCTCTCGCCTCCCCAGCACAACTCGTCCCTTCTGGGTGGTTATCCTGAGTACACTCTCGTCGTCTTTGGGATTGGCATAGCCCGATACTGCGGCAGATAGTCGTTCCGAGTGCCGGCCGAGCCGTCCTGCCAAACCGGGTTGAGCAGTGTCCAGTTCGATTGGCTGAGCGCCGTAGGGGGAGGAAGACTGGATGAGGGTGGTGTAGTGTCCTGTGAAGGGGGTCTGGACCGGTTTCATCTGAGATGAGAGCAGTGCCAGGAATGTTGGCGGTCGAGCCGGAGACGTCACAAAGACTTGGCCGTGGAAGGTTTCCGGACTGCACGGAGCATCAACTTCTGGGGAATGATACTCGAAAGACTACTGACAGGAGTAGCAGAACATCTCCAGTCTTGGTCTCGACCTTCAACTCGACCTGTCTGTTCTCGTCCATCTCGATCTGACCTACATCAGCGGCAACTCGATAGACCGAACATCAAAACTCACCAGATCAACCCGAACTCCGCCATTCTTACTCCCAACCTCCACCCTCGCCCTCTTTCTCCCCTTCTCTCTGCCCCATCCCTCACCTCCTTGATCAATGATCCCTAACCCCACATCGATCATCCCGCCTTCGCTATGAAACTTGGCATCGGCCGGAACGACCCATCTTTCTGCCATCTTGGCGAGCCCGTCCAGTCGTTTTCGCTTATTGGACGCATTGGGCTCTGCAGGCGGTAGCAGGACGGTCGAGGTCGACAAGGAAGGGTCCAAGTAATGAGTGGACCAGATAGGGGTTGGCCCTTCCGCGTTCAGGTAGACTTCTTTTTCTGCGGCGGGCCTCGGTGCCTTTACGGGTGCAATAGCTTGGGTATCAACCGGCCCGTTGGGGAAGCTGGGGGCACCCGGAGGGAGCGGGAAGTTGGGAAGAGTGCCGATAGTCGACTGTGAGACCATGGTGGCAGGTCGTGGTCGGGAAGACCTGCGGGAACGGAAGGACGACACCGCGTTGTACGATGGTCGAGGATGGGATGCTTGACGCGCTGGCTGTGTTCGACGAGGGGGCAAGTTCGGCGGTGGCGCGGATAGCTGAGCGTAGGCATTCTGTACGGATGCGGCCACGAGCTGCGGAGGGATCGTCGTCTTGAGGTCGGGTCTTGAGGGGATTAGTATAGGGAGGGCTTATTGTATCGTCAACTTACTGCCAAGCTGGCGGCTCCTGATCCCAGACCGGCAACGTCAGCTGAGGCCGGAGAAGAAAGAGTCGACAAGGGAGTCACTCACGGGAACAGGGACATTTTGTGGCAGTTCCGGAAGCGCTCGCTTCTTGCCTTGCCGGACATTACTGATCGACCCGACATCGCTGTCGCTTCCATTTCTTTGTCCGAATGTTCCGGCATCCCCATCGATATCCATGGCCATGCTATCGTACTCTCCTTGCGAAACCGGAAGAGTCGATTCGGGAATGGCGAATGGCCGCGGAGGCAAATTAGGTGGTGTCGGGGACGCCGGAACAGGCGATAAGATGGACGGTCGATGGATCGTTGGAGGGGTCGGGGGTGTAAATAGTCGGTGATGCGGGGGCGAGGGACTACCTGGAGGAGTGATGGTATGTCCTGCACCTACGCCTGCAAAGTTGTTCTGGCTGGGGGACCATTTCAGGTTGGGGTTATCGCCCGCTCGGAGATGTTGCGAGAGGGTCGAAGGTCCCGAGGAGGATTCGGTGGATCCGCCAAAGGACCCGCTTAAATGGGCTTCGGAGGAGAAAGACGAGTTGGAATAGAGTCCTTGGGACTGCTGATACGATGATTCGAGCGAGTCTCGATCGAATGCGAGCGGTTGGTAGTCTGACAACGAGAGCGTGGCGGATTGGCGGTTGCTCGCTCGTGACGGCAGGGAATGTCGGATGGGCCGACTGATGGTACTGGCCATCCTGATGAGAGCTGATACGATAGGCTAGGTCAGGTTACCCTCGACTGCCTATGGTGGAGAGAAGGAGGAGGGGAGTTGAGATGAGAGAGGGGGAGATGCGGGAAGAGTTGACTTTGACCATTTCAATCAGGAACGACAAAAGACGTCATGGCGGACATGGCCGCCCTATCTCGGCCCGCTTTAACAGGGTTTGATCTGCTGTTTCACATCCACCGTCTCTGAGGTCTTTGTCAGAGATGGCGTCCAAGAGACCCCAAAAACAGACATGCATCTCGATTCGAGACGTACCGAGTATAGCTTCCGAGAGTCCTGCTGTAAAGGAGGTATCCTCTGAAGCTGGATTTCGCCCGCACGGATCGGATGTCGGGTCTGCAAAGTCGGGGCGTGCACTAGAGGACCGGTATCTTCATCAGGCTGTCATGACCATGGTTGCACTAGGTATCATGGAGTTCTGTGAGTGTGTCGTTTGTTCCGCAAATCAAATGCACTACGTGTGTGGCTTGCATAGAAGATAGCCAACAAGTGCTCACCTGAACGTGTAAAGGGGGTCCAAGCGCAGATTAGGGTCTATCTCTCCCTCCACCCCGCTTAGGCCGCCGCATCTGCAACACGCCCTCCATACGTCCGCTGGGGTTCTTGCTCGACTTCTCGGTCGATTTGAAATAAGGTATAGAGGACATCTCATACTCGACTGAACCAAGGACAACTGGCCGCAGAGGTGGATTGCGAGAAGCGTGAAGTGGTGTCTGAAAGCCAGACTGGAGAGCCAGCGGGGTAAGTCGATATTCACATTCCCCATTACAACCAGCCTCCAAGCACTAATGCGTGCTTCCAGCCGAAATGACTCATTATGACTATAATACGTATACATACGCGCATCCTCCACGGCAACCGACTTTCCACTCGCTACCCATCTCCCACGGATACCCCGCCCACGCGATGGCGAGATACCCCTTCCAAGATGCCGGTCACGCGGAAGAGGGAAAAAGTCAGTCATTCAGACTCAGCTCCCCTCCCGGGCTACGGATCACAGCCCCCGAATTCCGACCCTCCTCATCATCGCACTCGCACCACACCGTAGCGGATCCCTCCTCACAACGATACCAAGATGCACGGTCGACCCTTGGCTTGACACACGACGGCTCCATCTCGCCGAGGTTGGATCGCAAGTACCGCCCGTACCATGAACCGCCCCTGCATCACTTTCCAGCTCGACCGTCGAAGACACCCCCTCCCATCAGCCGAGCTTGGACTCTGGACTCACCCTCGACAAGATCGATTTTGCCGCTTCATCGCTCTCATCTCTTGCGTCCTCTCACTCGCTCGCCCCTCACCAGCGACCACGATGGCTACCAACGATCCATGTCGCCGGGAGCCAATATCGATTACTCGCTCAGTTTGCCACCAGGCTCCCCGCGAGACGGACAACGGTCGGTGACGCTCTCTCCGAGAAGTCTGAGGAGTGACAGCGGTATTCCGGAAAGACCGACCAGAGGTTTTAGTGGTCGCGTTGGGGGTCCACCGAAAGCGGTATTGGGTGGACCAGGGGGAAAGACATTCGAGGAAACCCAAAGAGAACGAAAGGCGACTACCCCTGTCAAGGGCAATGAAGATCTCGGCGGTTCAACTACACCGAGCAAGGGCGATAACGAGGGGAAATGGAATGGTAACGCCGTGCTAGTCAAACTACCGCCCGAGCGCTACTCCCCTCCAGACTCACCGAGAGTTGAGTTGATGCTGCCGGAGGAATGGCGTAATGCGAGGAGAAATGCCTTTCCTTGGCCGACCCGTACTTCGAGGTACTCACCCGCCGGTATACCGCTACCGTTGACACCATCGACCAGCGAAAGAGCTTCATCTCCCGAGAAAGGTAGAAGGCATTCCATCTTGTCGCCCGTGGAGGCTGAGGGCAAGGGGTCAGGAAGTTGGAAGGGGAGGACCGTGACTGTCAGCGTCCCTGATCAGGTAAGTCCAATGTTTAGCACATGCGGTGGCCCTCTGACGACATATCAGGCGGCGTGGACCATGTTGTTGAGGGAGTTTGCGAGAAGTAGAGCGGAACACGACGCGCGAGAAATGGGTGAATCCGAAGGGGAGGCCGAAAGCGACGTAGACGAGGCAACAATCGAACGAGCTCGACACATCATCACGCCACGCAAGGAGCTCCTCAGCATCGAGGCAAGGACGATTCCTCTTCCAGACACCGGTTCGACATCTGATTACGTTGGCTCGCAGTCGGGAAGCCCAACTAAGCGTCACTTCTCAAGTGGGAATTCCGCCTTCTTGCGCCGACAGCTTGGCGGTCTGGTCAGAGATCCGCTCGAAAGGGGGAACCACGTCCAAGAGCGAAAGGCTAACGTGGAGATCAAGAAGGAGAAAGTTGGTCTGAGTCCAAAGTCGACGCTGGGATTGAGCATTCGAGGGTCAGCCCGAACGAACAAGGACGATGGGGATGCAATGGCAGTCAAGGTCGATGACGTTTTCGACTCGCCTGCTCAGAACGTCAAAGCAGACGATTCCTTTACAACTGCCGATACAACAATGTCCTCGGACGACGTGATAATCTCAGTAAAGAAAGTAGGTCACATCGGACTTATCAGAGTGTCCTACATCTCACTAATTACAACCGACGAAGCCAACTTACGAGGAGGTGTTTGGCGAACCACCGACCGTTGCCTCTCCGAGTACGACAGGTGGCCCGAGATACAACTCCTTCTTGCAAAGGCAGCTGGGCGGATTTTTGAAGACGAAAGAGACTAGAGTCGCACAACCAAGAGCGCCTCTTCAAGGAGGCGATCAACCATGGGATGAGATCCCGGTCGTGTTTCCGGTGGGAGTCGCAGATAGCAGTAAAGCTGCCGCGCAGGTATTACGAGGGAAGACTGGAGACCTTAACAAGACCGAGCAGGACATCTTCTCCGTCGCGAGGGGCACCTCTGTCCCTCTTCGAGATTCTCAAATGAACGCTTCATTGGAGGCGAAGGCGAAGATCGAACACTCCTCCGCCGCCCCTTCCGCCGCGCTCCCCAGACCCATGCTCAATGTCCCTGCGGATCCCTTCATTCCCCCGCATCGTGGGGCTTCTTGGGGGTCGTCGACATCAAGTGCCTCGGCGAATACTCTCAAGCTTCGACCCACAGCTCCGGTCTTCGTCCCGCCATCACTGCCTCGCCCGCCATCAAGGGAGTCAGACACATCGCTGGCGCTGATGATACCTCGCCCGAGCCCCTTTGATCTAGGCGAGATCGAGCAGCTTATCGACGACCCGCCCGGTCCGACTAGTGGATATTCGGGCGTCCCAGATATGCCTATTAGTAGAGTCACCTCGCACGCGTCGTCCGTGCTCCGAAGACATGTTTCTGGCGAGCCCATCGGTGCCGACTTGATTTTCCCTCGGTCGGAATCCGATGCATCCCTCTTCCTGGATCCTAGCATTCCACCACCGAGGGCGCGATCGGACACGGTAGCATTCGGTCAAGTACCCCACTCGCCAAGTGTAGACGGAGCCTCGTCAGCGGGCATAGATCTTGGTGGGCTGTTCTACAGACCGCCGACTGACTCACTCGATGAGTCCTTGGTTGATGGTGACATTCTCGCCTGGAGGGATGCGACTCCTCCACAAAATGATAACTTGGAAGAAGTCAGTTGGAGGCCAGCGGACGAAGAGCCATCGGTAAGTAATACAGACATATTTGAAGAGGCGTTGGCATTGATAACTCGGTAGATGGACCAGCATGAAGAACAAATCCGCCCAAGACGACAATTGACTCTTAAAAGTGGCGAACGTGAACGCCCGACTTCAATCTCGGCCTCTTCGGAAGGTATCGTGATTCATCCCTCGCATCCGTTCCACTCCAGACACACGACCACAACGATGTTGGACCACTCGCCCGACGTACCCCGGTCTGCGCATACGCAGCTGCTATCAGAATCTTTCGGAATCTCCTCGCCGGTAGATTCACGATCTCCAGAGTACCAGGAAGTGGCGGATCGAGATTCTCGCGTAGGGTTACGGGAGCGACCTCTACCACCTCCGTCCGCTGGATTGGACCCAACCGCGAAACCGTTCGTCTTTAGGGATCCAGATGCGTTCGATTTCGCGCCTGCTGCGTCTCATCTCGGTGGCAAAGCAGTCAAGCCTCTGTCAGCTACTCCAACATTCAAAGCCGTCGAGTCGAGCAACGGCGATACGTCTGGACCATATACGACTGCCGATGGCAGTCCGCTGATTCCGCAGCGAGACGTCAGAGCCATGAGACTCCTGCCCGATATTCCGACGATGACGCCAACAGCGGAGGTCTATTCTCGGAGATCATCAGATTTGGGTAATTCGACTTTACAGCCGGCCTTCACGGCGGAACCGCCCTCTCAGCCTGAGATCCGGTTATTCCCACTCGATCCGACCTTGCGATTCCGCCAATGGATCTTCCCCTTGCAGAATCCGGAAAGGCTGGGCGGGGATGCCCATGGACAACGACCCTCGGTTTCGAGACGACACACGATGCCAGCGGAATCACCGCTGTTTGAATACGATTTCCCGGGATCAAGAGGGATCGCTTCTACCTCCGTGGGTCCGCCGTCGCCATTGACTCCAACGATTCATCGGAAGTCGTCCTCGGCAGGTTTAGTCTCCCGCAGACAATCGGTCGAGTTCCCCCTGCGATCAACTCCGCCAAAGAGGTTGACGATCGTCAATGCTACCCCTGCGCAAGAGGTTGAGTCACCGAAACTTCTCACGCATGCTAGGGCTACCGAGGGGCCGGATGACCTATGGGAGGAGATCAGGTTGACTTTGAAAGGGCAGAATGCGCTCCTCCTTGAACAAGCGGAAAAGATGGAACGCGAGAGAACGAGAGGCGAGCAGTCGTTGAGAAGCGAGATGGAGGAAACGAGGAAAGCCGTGGCGTCGGTCCTCCATTGTAGGCTGATCTCGCTCGATGTGGAGTAGTGGAGGAGCTGATGTGCTACTTCATAGCGATCCAGCAGCCCGTTCACTCATCATCGGATCCAGTGATCTTGAGGATCGCTGCCGTACTCGAGGACCACTCCGAAATACTTCAGCAATTGAGAGAGCCAGCGCACAGGGCGCAAACTCCGTCCGATGACGGAGTCCAGAACGAAAACCTACTTGCCGCGCTGCTGACGGGCCAACATGCCATTATGGACAAGTTTTCCGAAGTCACCGACTCGAAAGAAGAGTTACAAACGCTTCTCGTCGCCCTTCGCGAGACACAGGAGGAAGTCTCAAACAAGTCTTCCAATGCGGAGCAGGACCAGCGAACGCTTGGGCGTCTAGAATCTCAACTCGAGGAGTCGCGGATCCGGTTCAGCGAGGCTCGCGCTGAAGCTGAAGTGCTTAGTCAAAGACTCAGAGATGTAAGGGGTGAATGCGACTTGACGAAGCAGGAGCTCGAGGCCCAGAATATACGAATAGACGAGCTCAAGACAATCAAAACACAGAGCGATGCGCATATCGAGGCGAAATTGGTCGCAGAATCGGAGAGGGATGCGATGGCAGAGGAAGTCCGGTGGATGAGAGTCGAGAAGGAAAGGCAGCAAAGGGAGATGGAGAGTTTGCGGGAAGAGGTGGGTATATTTGTTTGTGGAGTATTCTCAGGTTGATGAGTGCGAATCAGCTTCAGCTTGAGCGTGAACGCTCGGGAGCCTTTGCCATCAACAACGACATTGCTCAAACACAGGTGGCCCAGTTGACCGAATTGAGCCAGGCTACCGTTACTTTCCAGTCTGAGTTATTGGAGAGATTGTCCAAGCTGGATGGAGGAATGGAGACCGTCAACAACAAGCGGGTGAAGGATCTTGAGGTTGCGCTGGATCGACAACGTATCCTGCAGGGAGAAATGGATTCCTTACGAGAACGGGTAAGTCGCCCTCTTTTCTTCCCGAGGGCGAGACTGAGACTGTGATCCTCAGCTCGAGGCGGCCGCGGATCGCTTTGCCAATCTGCAACTCACGACGACGACCTCGTTATCTACCTCTGAGAACGAGAAACGCTTGCTCAGAGACAAGGTCGAGGAAGAGCAGGTCTTACGACAGGAGTCGCAACGAAAAGTCAGCGAGGTAGAGGAGACGATAGACCAGATCAGGGAGGAGAAGGCGCAGTATCTCGCCATCGCTTCGCAGCGGGAGACATGGTCCAGGATGGCCGAGGTGAGTCGACGCTTACTTGCATGTCACTCCAGAGATTGACACTCATTGTTATGCTACACAGTCCCGAATGCAAGAAATGGCCCAGGAAAACCTCTATCTCCGACAAACTGTCCAAGAATTGCATCGGCATCTCTTCAAAGGATTCATGAATACGAAACCTTTCAAACCAAGGGGTGAAGAAGAAATGAGGCCCATGGACTCTGTAATCTCGACCGAACTGCAAACGCCGCCTGAGGGGAACATTCTTGGCAGAACAGGTTCACCGACAACTCCGACGAAAGCGAGTGAGCGAAGAAATGACAAGGGCAGGAGGCGCCTGTGGGGTTGAGTAGTTGGGGGAGAGACGGTGCAATAGATTGCGCTGTGGGGAGATGACGATGCTTACGACCTATGATGACCATGTTCGACAGTTGAATGGACTAGATGAAAGGATATCCCTCATGATTATTCTTGCTCGGGGCAATTGTGGCGACGACGAAAAGTTAGCCCCTCGGTCCTTATTGAATACACTATTAGGCAGATGCATAAGGACCGTAGCCAGTGAGAACCTTGAGCTTCTGTAGCTATGACGAGACTGAGAAATATCAGGAATGAGCCCGAGACTCGCTACAAGGTGACCCAGTGGTGCCAAGACCGAACTGCAGATGGCTTGGCGATCAGGAAGTCACTCAGTGACAAGATGCTGGCGCCGGGCAGTCGGACGAATGACCTTCAGTCAACGGGAAGTGATGATCTCCGGGCGACGGGAAATGGAACCATTGACCTAACATGCCGTCTCTCAACCCGCCATGAATGGTCGATCAGGCGAAATGCTTCGTTAAATGAAAAGCTTGTAAGAGAGACGATGCATGAGGATGAGCATGAGCCACACGCTGGTTTACTCTGAAGTTTCTACCTACTTCTCCACCAGCCATGGCTCGCGACCGTGTTTCCCTCTCATTTTGCCACGAATCAGAGGAAATGCGGTTGCCCAATCACACTGCTTAAGCCAAAAGCCGGCACAGCTACTGTATAGGTCGTAACGATGCATAGGTGGGTGTAGGACTTCAATTGCCGGGTCAAAAGGTATAAATCTATGCGACAGGGAGAAACTGAGAGAAAGAATGAAAACGAAACATGGAAACACCACTCTATACTGCTGCTCTGTACTTTATTCTATATTATGCGGCAGGTCTGTAACGGCTGATTGACAATAGATCAGCCCTGGTCTATCAAGCATCCGAGAGAAAGCTCACGGCTCATCTTGGAACACGGTCGAAGGGTCAAGCGAACCATTAATGATATCGTAGAAGAGCTGGATCGAGGATTGCCTTGACCAATTCCTGTACCGAGGTATCAGCAATAGACCTTATTTATGGTTTTGGGCTACTCACCAACTCGAGTCAAACGATCGAGCTTTCAGTGCCGAGAACACTGGCGCAATACCGTCAAGGTAAGCATCCCCGTGCTCCATTTTGATGGCGTCCAGTTTCGCTTGCAGTTCCTCCACAGAAGCCTTCTCGGTATCGGCTCGTTTATCGCCCGATCGCTGGTCTTTACCCAGGTAACGCGAGAGCAGATCAATTTCTCGTTGCGCATGCTCCTCTTGCTTGAGGACGAAGGCATCAAACTAGGCGCTCAACATCAGCCTGTAACCCCCCGCAGTGCGCCAAGGAGCAACTCACCTCTTCAGAGTTCATGACCGCTCCGCCACCACCACCACCGCCTCCAGCTCCACCAGCACCGGCAACAGACAAGCTGATACCGGAGAACGACGCATAGGTCTGCGCCAAAGAGTCCAAGAACGCCTTGGCTTCCCCCTCCGATCCCATTCGCTTGGGTGGCTCGACCGTGATACCAAAGAACAAGGCAGCATCGGTTCGAAGCGGACCAAGACCCCATTGTTTGTTGAGATGTGTTCTGGCCGCCGTGATGTTGAACCCACCCGGGAACTTGGACGAGATCATTCGGTTCGTCAGCGCCATGGCGTGTTTACCGAGTGTTGAGTATCCGACGCTGAGCGCAGCACCCAGCTCGTCCAGAGGAAGGTCTTCGCCCTTTTCAGGAGCCGACGCAAACTCGACTTGCAAATCACCCAAGATCTCGTTCTGGAGTGTCGATTTACCGCCCGACAGCTCTTTGAGCGATTTGGTAAGAGGGATCTCGCCGGCTGGCTTCTTGAGCTTCTGCGCAACAATGATTCGGACAGTGTCGACAGCTTTGGGAGGGACGTCGTCAACAGCAGCGGCAGAACCTCCTGATGGAGCGGCGACCGGAGCAGGAGCAGCGGCAACAGGTGCAGCCGCCGCTTTGGGTGCAGAAGGCGTCGACTCGGAAACAGCAGCGGGCGCCTCTTCAGCAGCCGCATCTTCGAAGGCGTAGTAGACCTCTTTCTGGTTCTTGGCAGCACACAGGATCTGTCGCTTGATGGAGGTGGCACCGTCTTGAGCCTCGTACTTGGCCTTGAGCGTTCGAGTGGCCATTCCTGCAGAATATATCAGTTGGTGCTCCCGAGAGGGAATGATGGCCAACTAACCAGACAGAACCGGTCCGGGTCCGACTTCAATGAATCGCTCAAACTTGGCAACTGTGAAGAGGACATCCTGAGTCTCGATCCATCGCACAGGAGAAGCGAATCTGAAATGGATGAGCACGAATTTCGATAAATTAATTGAGGGGATACTCACTGGTAAGCCAAACATTCAGTTAAGATGTTGTACGCCAACTGCTGTCGCTTCGCGGCAGAATCCCACGCGTCCTTCTCCCAGCCCTTAAGGATACCATCCATCTTGGGCGAGTTGGTCTGATCAAAGATCTTCTGGCAGTACGCCTTGGTGACCTCGAATGGCTCGGCACTGATCAAGCAAGTCAATATATTTCTCCCAGATGAATGTCAATTCACTCACATCAAGTTAGGAATATACTTTCCAACCAATCGATCCGGGTTTAGTTGGAGCACATCGATCTTCTTGATGAGGTAGTTTCGGAACGAAAGCACTCCCGGCCAGAGGTATCGCGAGTGGAAGGGCACGTCAATACCAGGGAGAGGAATCGTTGCGAATCCTCGTTCCAGGACGACGGCTCCATCGTTGGCTTCCTTCTCCACCGTCATATCCCAGCATCCCTCGATGATCTCGGCCAGTTTCTCCCTCAACTCCTCGACAGACATCATCGTCGACAGTTTCTCGAGGTCAATCTTTTGCGCCTTGAGCAAGTTGAGAACGTTGGTGAGAGCTGCCAACCCCCGCAGTTCACCCGCACAGACGTATTGCTGGTTGGCGACGTTCAGATTGACGATCTGGACCAAGCACGATTTTTGCTTCGAGATCGTGTCGACGATTTCTCGAAGAGCGGGCTCGCCGAACGTCTTTCCGACTCGGGACGGGTTGACGGCCATCATGGCGTACTGCGACCTGCCAGCGGCATCTCGATGGACAGCTCGTTGCATGGTGATACCCCGGAAGAAAACGACATCGGCGAGACTCGAGATAGGAAGGACATCGGCAATGGCCGCGAGGGCAGAGTACTCTCCGAGCGAGTGACCAGCGAAGGCGGCATTCTGGTCGATGAGTCCCTTGGCCTTCATGTCGTCGAAAGCAGCCTTCTCGGTAACGACCAGCGCGATCTGGGTGTATTGCGTAGCAAACAGCAAACCCTGGGGATGCGAGAAGGTGTAGCTCGTGGTGTACAGATCGATATCGCCAAAGAGGGGAAGCGTCTTGACTTCTCCGTTCTTGTCGACCGTGTCGTAAGTGAGATCCATATATCGCTGTCGAATAGCCTGACCCTTGATACCTCCAAAATGGATTGTCAACTCCTTGGGGTTGTTCTTGACGATATCAACGATAGAGAAACCGTAAACGGATCCCAAGTGGATATCGGCAGCATCCCAGACGGCTCGAGCGACCGGCGATGTGTTGTAGAGCTCCATTCCCATGCCCTGTTCCTGCGACCCTTGACCGGTGAAGACGTACGCCGTAGGAGGCTGCAACACTTCCGAAGTACCGTCGATAACCTTTTCTCCTCGCTGGTTGAAGGCTTCGACCTTGATGACCATCTTTCCGTCCTTCATCGCGACATGACTAAGCTTGACCTGGATCTGGTCGTGGGGAAGAACCATTCCGACGAAGCCAACATCGTACGACACGACTCGTTCGGGGTGGTTGTCGGCGACGACAGACTCCAAGTACTTTCGCGTGGCGGCACTGGACCACATGCCATGGGTGATAGTGCCGGGCAGACTGGCGAAATCCGAGAAGTAGGGGTTGATGTGGATGGGGTTGTAATCTCCAGAAATCTTGGAGTACGGCTCGTTGGTCGACGGGGTGGAGAAGGTGGCCGAGGCGGGATCGCTGATGAGCGCATACCCGCCGGACTCGAGGGGAATCGGCAGGCCAGCCGCTGTTCCGTGTCGCTTGAGATACTCGACGACGGGGTTGCCGTGCGAGTTGTGAGCCTCGTAGTCGATGGTAGCGACCTGGACGAGCGCCTTGGTAGACGATCGAACAAAAGCAGCTCCCGAAACCTTGACAGAGCTGAGGGTAGTCTTGTCCTTGTATCTGAGTTCCGACTTGGTCTTGAATGTCAAGACGGTTCCCACATCCAGAGAAACGGAGTCATCGTCCCACTCGAACCAGCCCTTGGACTGGAGGATACCAACCGAAGTCGCCTTGTCGAGGTTGACGACGTAGTCGGATTCGTCGACCGTCTCGAAGGTGTTCTCATAATCCTTGAATCGACCTCGGTAGAGGAACGCAGACGAGACTTCGATAACCGGCTCTCCCGATCTCAGAACATATCCCTTAACCTTGACAGTCTTTCCGCTGTCGCTGTTGATAACAGAGACGACTCGAGCTTCGGCAGAGCACGCTTCTCCAGCTCGGAGAGGCGCGACACCATCCATCATTCGGAATCCATTGGAGAGATGGACAAGCTTGAGGAGATCACCGTCAATCGCTGAGGGGAAGATGGCCTTCATGATAGACTAGTCGAGATTACAAATATCAGTTTTGCTCCATCCTTCACGCTCAAGTACTCACTTGCCAGCCCAAGACAATGGCAAAGTCCATGGGAGCCATGATTTTCTCGCTTCTAGCAGACTTGAAGCTCTCTCCCTGGTTACCTACGACATCACAGAATCGTTGGACCGCTTTCGCGTCGATGGCAGTCTCGCCACAGGTGAATGTCGTTCGGAGGTCGAGTTCGGGAAGAGACTCGTTGTCTCCAAACCACAGTCTCCAGTAGAAGTCCTTAATCTTCCTGTTTCGTCCATCAACGACTTCGTGGATGGGGGCGTATCCTTGGTCAGGCTTGTATAGGAACGTAAAGCTGAGCGGGACGGAGGATCCCTTTCGCTCCTCGTTCATGATGAGGCTAATCTCCTTCGACGAAGCATTGTAAGACAACTCGACGGCCTTGAACTCTTCGGGATGAGGGCCGAACGATCGGGCGCCGCCATAAAGAGAGACCGACTGGATCTGACCAGCTGAAGAGTTGACTTTGACGGTCTGGTTGGGTCGCGGAGCAAAGACTCGTCGGAAAGGGTTCGAGATGTATCCAGTTCCCTGGACGACATTGACGGCAGTCAACGCAGCTCGAAGCCAGCTGACATCTTTCCCGGCCACGAACTCGAGCCAGTCGTCCAGTGCAGGGACGGCTTTACCGACCTTGAGTGTTCGAACATCGTCATCAACTGTCTCGGCGGCAAGTCCGGATTTGGGGAATCCGGGAGCGGCACCGATGTAGTCGATGGTGGGAACCTTGGATTCGTCGCCGCCATAGAACCGCTCGAGGAGCTTCTTGGAGAGCAGACCTTCGATGTTGCCGAGAATGTCCTTGATGGGCTCGTCTGCGACGGTCGAGTACTTGACGGCCAAAGGTCCCTGGAGAATACAGACTCTCTGGGGATCTTGGTCGAAGACGGCGTCCATGTCTTCGGAAGCCCAAAGCGAGTCCTTCTTGAACCACACCTCGAAGCTGGAGTCGAGGATGGGGATGAACGGAACCGGTTTCTGACCAGGTCGCTGCGTGATGGCGAGGAAGTAAGCCTTGTCTTCGGCAGCCACCAGTTGCGTCTTGGCTCGCGGGTACGAGTTGAAGAACGATTCAATGGTCGAATCGGGCTTGTCGAGCGAGGTAAAGGACTGGAGGAGCGATTCCTTGGTCCGGATACCATCGACACCGGCAAATCTCTCCTCGACTCGTCGGAGCCAGTCGCCAACGAGGTTTCGAAGCGAGATATCGACCCATCGCGTCTGCTTGGCGACGTACATGAGCCGCACCATCCTCTTGGTGATTTCCTCGTATGTCATCTGACCGAGATCGGAAACGACGGTACCATCTGCCTTTTCGCCAAACCAAGGTTTGTTGAAATCGGCGTTGAGCTTCTTGATGACATAGTCCTTCTTGCCCTCGAGCCAAGCAGCTCGCTTGTCTCTGGGAAGAGCAAAGACCGTGTCGTCGAACTCTCTCCAGAGCTTGACACCTCGGGTGGCGATCTTGTGGATGGGTTCTCCCAGCTCGGAACGAACGGTAAGAATACCACCAGTGGGCTTGTCGTATGTACCCTCCCATTGAGAATCGTCGACTCCGGCAGCGTCGACAATGAGCTGCTTGACGGACGGGCTAGTGTCGGCTTCCTTGGCGACCATGACTCGCGAGGCATAGAGAACACCATCGAAGGGCATGGGTTGGAGGTTGAACATTTCGACAGACCAGTCTCCGGAGACGCTAAGGAAACGTTAACTGGATGTACCATTGATACAGTCAAGAACAACTCACTAAGGCCAGACATCCTCGGCGCCACCGAAACCTGAACCAGCGATCAGGGAGATATTCTTGTTCTGCCTAATCGACGCGTAGGTCGAGATGATGGGCTGATGGAAATCTTCACACGAATGATGACCTCCCGCTCGACCTCCGGTCCATTGAAGAATGACAGGGTAATCTGGGTTGGCAGCCGCAATATTGACGACTTGTCGAATACCTTCCACGGATCCGGGCTTGAACGAGATGTGCTTGATACCAGCCGACTTGAGCGCGGTGATGATCTCGGTCGCTTTTTCGGACGACGGGATACCGGCAGCAACACAGAATCCTTCGATGGGAAGACCTTCTCGTCGCATCTCTTGCCAGAGTGGGAACTGGAAGCCGAATTGCCTCTGGTTGATGTACAGAGCGTTTAGGGTGAGACCCACGCCTGGCTGTGTTCGCTTCTGGATTTCGGCAACCTTGGCTCGGAGAGCAGTGGCGTTGTAATGCCCACCACCGGCGAGCTCGATATGGAACCCAGCGTTGAGGGTTGCAGCAACGAGGTTGGCTCCGACGGTACAGGGGGTCATACCGGCCACCATGATTGGGGGTTTACCAAGCAATCGGGAGAAGGGAGTATCGATGTGGATTTTTCCATCCCTATACAAGTATAAGCTGGCGGTTGAAATCTTGATAATCAACCTACAACGTCTTGACAAGCTTGGGGCTCCACTCCTTGGCCCAGATCTGCTCGGTTCTAACCTTGTTGGCGTCGTAGAACTCGGCAGCGGCCTTTCCTTTCTCGCTGACAACGACAACTCGCACGCCTCGACCTTCGACTGCCCGAGCGGTGAGGAATCCGATACCACTGGCGCCACCCGGTCCGAAATCGACAGCGTGGGTCGCAGTAGCGGGGAAGTTGACAGCTTTGACCCAGTGGATGGGGTGGATGAAAATCTGGTCGCAAAGAGATGCGGTGAGGGAGGTGGTCAGGTTTCGTAGATCGGATCCTGTACATTATCAGTGATCAGTGTATACAACTGCTACATATCAAAACACTCACCGTCCTCGGTGTTGTAGACGGCTTTTGCGACCTCGGCGACGGGCCACAACTCTTCTCCAGCCAAGTCTTGCTCGACTACCTTTGCGGTAGCTCCTTCGAGATACTGACTGTGGTAGGGGACGTTGACCGGCAAGAATCGCATGTTAAAAACAGCCTTTCGCTTGGAAAAGGGAATCTTGGACTGGTCCAGACCCGCTGGGGCGACGACCTTTCTCAACGACGTACTGAGACCGTAAAGTGCTTTGGCGGGACCGGTAACGACAAACGTAGTGGGTCCGTTGTTGAGGGAGACTCCCAGCTGAGAGTTGGAAGGGAGATGGGCGTTCACCTTCTTGATGTGGCCTTCGAGAGCCTTGATGTTAAGACCGTTGACAGCCAACATGGGAGACGGGACACCTTCGTTGTTTTCGATAGCATCGGCAACAATCTGAGGCTCGATCGAGAGCAAAGGGAAGGCCTCTTGACCTCGGAGACCGATGTAGAAGAGGTGCTTGACCGCCTTGAGAATGTTGGCTTCAAGGGTGTCCCAGCTATCGGAAGAGACGATAGCGACCGCAGAGACGACTCCTTGAGAGTGTCCGGTCGCTCCGTTGAAGAGGTCTCGCATCTCTCCCGGGTTGAGGTCGGTTACTCGACATGCGACGACATATTGGGCGAGCTGGGCGACGCCAATGAGGGGGAGCGAGAGAGGGATGGAAGCGAGATAATCGACAGTGGGTGTAGGAGCCGATCCTTCGAGCCAAGAGATGAGGTCAAGTCCCTGCGAGTAGTACGCGAATCCTTCGGCATCGGCCTTTGCGGCAAGAGGGAGGAGGACCTTGGCGGTGAGGTCGGAGAGGAGGGAGTGGACAAAGGGGGTGTAAATGTTGTAGAGCGATTGGAGCTCGTTGAAGTAGGTCTAGGAGGCGTCAGTCTGAAGATTATCAGATGAAAGACGACCCACCTCGTTGGGACCTTGACCGCCGAACAATGCGTACAACTCCGCTTTGCCCACCTTAGCCGCTTCCAGAAGCGCAGATGGATGGGCGATCTTGACCGCATCGCTTCCCGAAGCTTTTCGCGCGGTGGTGAAGGCGGCAAAGTAAGCCTTCAGGATCTCGGTACGGGATTCAACATCGAATCCCTGGACGAGGGTGTGGATATTTGTGTTTTGGAGGAACAATTCGTTGAATCGTTCATACGCTGAGAGGAGGACCTGAGCGAGCTCTGCGTTATCTCCAGACGCGACCTTGTCGGCTGCGAAGGACAGGAACCGTGCGAGAAGCTTGACTTGGGGTTCGATCGATGCTGGCGCCTTGACGGCATCCTCCTCGGGTTCCTCCTCCACCACGGGCGGTTCGTCGAGGCCGGTGCGAGAATCATGGAAATCCTGCGCGAGGACCTCGGAGGTGACCCAGGCAGAGAGGGGGGATGCGGCGACGGGGATGGAGAGTCTCGCTGCGAGGGAGTGGATGACCAGGGGTCTGGTCGGGGTGGAACCGCCGAAGAAGGACGCCATGATGGGGGCGAAGCTACGGTGGTCCGGGGAAAGGTGATGGGGGGGGAGGAAAGTAGAGAGACGGGGGAATCTACTGTATGTACCCGAGAACGCGAGCGAGGGAGAGGTATGAGGGGAATGGAGACGATCTACTGGGGGTGTTGTTGAATGATTGCAGAGGGAGCGACACGATTCCAGCGTAGTTGAATGGAATGTCCATCCCCCATCAGGTTGTGGATATTGGGGGTGCCTGGCTCGGCTTTATATCGGAGCAGTACAACCGTGGGAAAGTCTGCCCCCCAAAGACGATTGGGGGATTTCAACTGGGGCAGAGGGATAGATAGTGAGCGTGTATTCAATACTTGCTTCAGTGCAGTCCACCCACCCAACCAGCACTCAGCATCCCCTCTTCATCGCATACAACCCCTATTCCTACCTCACCCACGCATCAGTTCACGGTCCCCTTCCACCCATCCCCTCCAACACAGCCGTCAGGCTCTCCCCTCACCATGGCAGACACCATCAACAATGACATCCTTACTCGACGTGATGTGACGTCGAGATGTATCGCCATCGTAGGTCATTGTCCTACTCACTCCCGCATCGGATGCGCAATCGCACCTAATGTCACCGAAGCTGATGTCGCCTTTCGCAGATGAACCGAGCGGACCCTGTCTTACTCGAGTGAGCTCCTCCGTTCCTTGACGTGCGGCCTGGTACTCATGCTGCTACAGGTACATGAAGTATCATATCGATGCCGTCGATCCGTCCAAGGGTCCGACGTTTGCGCGAGCGAAGAAGTTCGGACAGATGCTCTTGGACAACTGTATGTTGATGTTTCATCGGATTGCCACTCCGGCCACAACGTCAGAGAGTATCTCGCTGATACTCCGCGCACAGGTGAAGAATCCGTCAATAAACCCCCGGTGTACAGAGACGTCGCCCTCCCCACCGCTCCAAAGACCGACATCAGCGCCAAGGGCGATATCCTTTACTCGGAAGTCGCGAGAGAGAGCGTCCGAAAGTTGGAGAGCTATGTCAAGGGTGAGTAAGAGGTCCACCCGCGTGGATCCGGTGCTGAGTCCGTGAAACTCGTAGAGATGGCTTCCGGCGGCAAGGTTGAACCCAGTGTCAACCTCGACAAGGTCGAATCTGATATCGGCAAGTCCACTCTTCTCCGCGGTGTGCTAAGCTGAATTTCGTCCTTAACTCTTTCTCTCTGTCTTTCTCCGACTCCGCACTACATCTTTGTCCATCTGCTTACCCCATCAGCCAAACTATGGGATCTGGTCAACGCCCAACCCTCCATCACCCCCGCCCAAAAGGCCGCCATCAAATCCATGTACGGCGAAGTCATCAAATCTCTTGGACATTCGACCGAGAACCCTCCTTCTGCCGTCTCGAAGGCGAAGGGTGTTCGACAACGACGATCGTCCTCTCAGTTCTTGCGACCCAACGTAGATGACCGAACCGAAGTCGAGGAGGCGCATTTGCCTTTCTTGCATCTGAAGAGGAAGACTGGGACCAGCTGGGCTTACAGTCAGAAGCTGACGAATATCTGTGAGTAGCAGTATACATCCGCCTCCTGCTCTGATTCATCTGATCCCATTGCCAGACCTCGATGTCCTTACCGAGATTGCCACGTCTGGAGTCACCTTTGCCAAGAAAGCCGCCCTCCTTACCGGTGTCGGTAAAGGCTCCATCGGTGTCGAGATCCTCAAGGGACTGCTCTCGGGTGGTGCCACCTGTATCGTCACAACGTCTCGATACAGTCGAGCGGCGGTGGACTATTACAAGGCCATCTTCCACGAGCTCGGATCTAAGGGGTCCAAGCTCATTGTCGTGCCTTTCAACGGAGGCAAGTTTCTCGCCGCCCCATGATCGCAAAGACAAGAGCTGATCGCCTTTCAGCATCCAAGCAAGACACCGAGGCTTTGATTGACTATGTCTACTCCACCCTCCAGATCGATTTGGACTACATCATCCCCTTTGCCGCCCTTCCCGAGAACGGACGAGAGATCGATGGTCTTGATGATAAATCCGAGCTCGCTCATCGACTGATGTTGACGAATCTCTTGCGACTCCTTGGTGAAGTCAAGAAGAAGAAGGCCGCACGACAATTCGTCACCCGACCCACTCAGGTCGTCCTCCCCCTCTCTCCCAACCACGGTATCTTCGGGAACGACGGTCTCTATGCCGAGTCGAAGATCTCTCTCGAGACCCTCTTCAACCGATGGAGTGCCGAGTCATGGGGAGAATACCTCTGTATCGCTGGTGCTGTCATCGGTTGGACCCGAGGTACCGGTTTGATGAGCGCTACCAACTTTGTCGCCGAGGGCCTCGAGAAGCTTGGCGTTCGAACCTTCTCTGCCAAGGAGATGGCTTTCAATATCTTGGGTCTCATGCACCCTCTACTCTTCGACATCACGCAGATTGAACCGATCTGGGCAGACTTGAATGGAGGGATGGACCGAGTCTCTGGTCTTGCCGAGGTTATGACCTCTATCCGACTCGACATCAACCGAGTGGCCGATCTCCGAAAAGCCATCACCCTCGACAACGCCGCCGACTTCCGAGTCACCAATGGTGGAGACGCCGAACGACTCCATCAGAGGGTCGCTGTTGCTCCCCGAGCCAACTTCCAGTTCGATTTCCCCAAAGTCGAGTCTGCTGAGGTCCTTGCGGAACTGTCGCACCTTCGAGGCTTGATTGATCTCGACAAGGTCATTGTCTGTACCGGATACGCTGAAATCGGTCCCTGGGGATCTTCCCGAACTCGATGGGAGATGGAAGCCAAGGGCGAATTCACCATCGAGGGCTGTATCGAGATGGCGTGGATGATGGGTCACATCAAGCACTTTGACGGAAAACTGAAGAACGGGCAGACGTACGTCGGGTGGGTGGATGCCAAATCAGGCGACCCCGTCGACGACAAGGACGTGCGATCCAAGTACGAGAAGGATATTATTGCGCACTCGGGTATTAGAATCATCGGTAAGCCCCTCTTCGTGCTTTTCCAGCGTGGCTGATGTTGTGAATCACAACAGAGCCCGATCTCTTCTGGGGATACAATCCTGAAAAGAAGTCCTTCTACCAGGAAGTCGAGCTCAACCACGATCTCGAACCTCTCGAGATCTCTCAAGAGGATGCGGCCCGCTTCAAGCGAGAACAAGGCGACAACTGCGATATCTGGGCGCAGGCGTCCGGAGAATGGTTCGTCAAGTTCAAGAAGGGCGCGCGAGTCTTGATTCCCAAGGCGATCAAATTCGACCGAGTCGTCGCTGGTCAAATCCCGACTGGGTGGGATGCCAAGCGATACGGCATCCCTGATGATATCATCGCTCAGGTGGACCGGTATGTCCTTATGGAGGAAGGGAGATGCAATGCTTATCATCTGCCAGTACTGCGCTGTGGGCCCTCGTCTGCACCATGGAGGCGCTTATCATGTCTGGTGTTACCGACCCGTATGAGCTTTACAAGCACGTACATCCCTCCGAGGTTGGAACTTCGCTCGGTTCCGGTATGGGCGGTATGCACTCCCTCAGTACGATGTTCAAGGACAGACGAGAGGAGAAGGATGTCCAGAAGGATGTCCTGCAGGAGACGTGAGTGGGAGATCATACCGTCCAGGAATCGCCTTAATGATTGGTGGACAGTTTCATTAATACCGTTGCCGGATGGGTCAACTTGCTGCTCATGTCGTCGAGTGGTCCCGTCAAGATCCCCGTTGGAGCTTGGTAAGTGAGGTGGCTCTCTTCCCAACAACGCTGACTTTCTCTTTAGCGCTACCGCATTGCAGTCGGTCGAGATCGCTGCCGACAGTATTCTCTCCGGTAAAGCCAAGGTCATGATTGCCGGTGGTCTGGACGACTTCTCCGAAGAGGGATCGTACGAATTCGCCAACATGAAGGCTACCAGCAACGCCGAAACTGAATTCGCAATGGGACGTGAGCCCAACGAGTTCTCGCGACCCATGACCAGCACTCGATCTGGTTTCATGGAGTCGCAAGGATGTGGTGTCCATGTTCTGATGAGTGCCAAGACGGCCATCGAGATGGGAGCCACCATTCAAGGTATCGTCGCCTACACCTCTACGCACACCGATAAAGCCGGACGGTCCATCCCTGCTCCCGGTCGGGGTGTTCTCTCCACCGCCCGAGAAGTCACTCCCAAACACGCCCTCCCTCTCCTCGACATCAAGTACCGAGCCCGACAGCTGTCTTTCCGACGAAAGCAGATCTCGCAGTGGCTGGAGAACGAGCACGAACTTCTCAAAGTCGAGCTCGAGGCTCGAAAGGGATCCGACGACGAAGACTTCTTCAAGACTCGACTTCAGTTCATCGACAACGAAGCTCGGCGACAGGAGAAGGACGCGCTTGCCACCTTCGGTATGCTTGAGGGAAGCGATCCCAACATTGCTCCTCTGCGACGAGCATTGGCCGTCTGGGGTCTGGATGCCGATTCCGTCGGCGTCATTTCGTGTCACGGAACGTCGACAAAGGCGAACGACAAGAATGAGTCGGGTGTCTACAACTTGCAGTTTGAGCAACTCGGTCGAACACCCGGTAACGCTGTTCCCGTCATCACCCAGAAAGGATTGACCGGACATCCCAAGGGTGGAGCGGCTGCCTGGATGTTCAACGGCATGATACAGACGCTGAACTCTGCCCTTGTTCCCGGAAATCACAACGCCGACAACATTGCCGAAGAATTGCGAGCCTTCCCACATCTATTCTACCCCTCGAAACCGCTGCAGATGGTCTCGCTGGAATGCGGTCTCTTGACCTCGTTCGGTTTCGGTCAGGTCGGTGGTCAAGTTGCCATTATTCACCCTCGATATCTGTTTGCGGCGCTCGAGCCCCGAGATTTGGAACTGTACAACAAGAAGCGAGCGACGAGGGAACTGAACTCGTACTCGCGAATGTCGCAGGCGTTGACGTCAAACAACCTCGTCCAGATCAAGGACGCTCCTCCGTACTCTGCCGAACTGGAAGCGGGCGTCCTGCTCAACCCTCTGGCGCGAGCGGGCCCGTCAAAGAACTCGTTCGCGTTTCAGGGAAAGTTACCTTCAGAGATCCCACTTGATAGCGCGAATGCCGCGACGCTCAAGTCGCTCTTTGCGCAGACGGGCGATGTCTCGGGTGTCGGGTACGTGAGCACTGACGACTTCGGGGTCCGTGCTGATGACACTTCTGCAATACAGAGTGGATACCGAGTTGATCACAAGTGTCCCTACCACGGAAAACTTCCGAGCGAGAAACTTTACGGATGATGAGGTAGGTCAAGCTTCAACCAAGATCATCGGGGTATGGGACTGATAGAACTTTAGATCAAATACTGTACCTCGGCTCCTGACCCCACTGCCTCGTTCGCTGGACGATGGGCTGCCAAAGAAGCTGTCGTGAGTGTTGTCTGGATGCAGTGAGCGTAGCTGATCAATATCTGCCTAGTTCAAAGCCCTCTCAGTTCCTTCTAAAGGAGCCGGCGCTTCGTTAAAGGAGATTGAGATCGTTGCCGGGGCTGCCGGACCCACTGTACGTGCAATTGGGATATCGCAAGGATATGGCTTCGTGCTGACAACCTCTACAGGTCAAGTTGACGGGAGATGCGCTTACTGCGGCTGGCAACAAGACAATAAAGGTGTCTCTGTCTCATTCAGACACCACGGTCGTTGCGTTTGCGGTCGCGAAGTAGAGTGGACTGGTGGTGATTGGTTCCGACATTCATGAGTACGAGTTTGTGTGCATATATCCGCGGCCGAGTAATATAGATTAGAGAGAATGAGACAGATTATGAAGGCCCATGTCTGCAGCCGTACACAATAGCTTTGCTCTAAATACCTTCCCCACAACGCCCGAGCCCGGGGTCCCAACTGTTAGTCATATTTAGAGTTGAGAATGAGTGGTCGTACTCCCCCTCCACTCCCCCACAGCCTCGTCCCCGCTCGAGTCCGCTCGTGTGGGTCTTTTTGAACTGCTCTCATTCATCCACTTTCATGTCACGTTCCAGGTGGTGACAAACGAAACGGTCAGTGAGCGGGTCATGAAACATGAGCCAAAGGAGGGTCGCTAACTCCATGTTGAAACGCAGTCCGACACTGCCCGACGTCATTTCCAACCTGTGCCGACCCCGACTCGGCGTGTTATTTGTCAAGTCGATTCGAAAACTCCTCGACTTCGCGTATCGTCTACAGATAAACGATTTACGCAACCCAACGAGAAGACTTGTATAAAGCTTCTCCACGCGTTGGGGAAACCACCGAGCACCTACACCTACACCAAGATGAAACCGTCTCCGACGCTCGTACCGAAGATCGCCCCATTGCTGCGCCAGACCCCGCTCCCGGCCCTGCGTGCAGAGAGAGAGAAGGGGTGGTTTGACGGTCGTGGATTCAAGAAGGATGACGGAGCGGTGAGTGGTCTGGAGGCGGGATGCGGGGCACGGCGGAACGCACAAGCTGATACCGCTGCCGCTTTAGACGATGAAGACCGCAGCTGGACTTCCGAACCCCGTCTCGCCGGTCGCAACTTCCCCTCTCGCGCAGACAACTCGTGCCTCAAATCCAAGTCCCAGCATGAATACAGCGTCACCCAACACGAATTCGAATTCGGATTCTTCTCGAAGTCCCGACTCGCGACCGCCGGCGCCGACGTTAGCGTGGAACGATTTCCTCTCGATGGTTTGAGGGCGACGACCGTCCTTTGTCCTCCACTCTGAGTCCCCGTGACGCCTACTTTACGCCTACGCCCAGCACCAATCACGACACCCGCTGTAATCTTTCGATCGACCCATTCACGCCTGCGAGGACATTGTAGCCATTCCCTATGCTGTATATACACCGATGCAATACCCTCACGTCTGTATTGCAAGATGGCCATCCTCGGGCGCAGAAGTGATAGTGCCGCTTGCTTGTCTTGTCCGCCAACTGGTGAATCCCGTCGCCATGGGCGCTCTCCTTTCTGAGTCGCTCGCGACCTATCGCCCCACAGGGGGACCAAAGCAGAGTCGGTCTACGTGCTCCCTCGTGCTGTCTATTGTTTGTAGCCGGAAACACACTGCCAGGCAGTGTCGTCTCGGCATGGAGGAGAAACCGCGGTGAGCCTTCCTTATTCGATAATTGGGTGCAGAGTACGTGAAGGGAAGGCTCGGGCGGTGCGTTTCCGCAAGGCTTTCCTTGAGCCCTCAAGTAGAGTACGACATCCATCCCACCGCGGTCCACAACCCAAAGACGAGCAAAGCACCCACCGTCATGTCACTCCCGACCACACCCTCTCAAACTACTCTTCCTGATCTCCGCTCACTTAACGACCCCGATTCTAAAGAACCATTTCTTGCCTTCAGTCAAGATTTCACAAACGACGGTAGGATTGACGGTCCGCCGTCCATAACGCTCAAGATCGGAGAGTCACGGCCTGGTGGATACCTTGCGTTTGTCTTGAAGACGAAGACCGAACCATTGAAGATATTCAACATTTTCAACAAAGAACTGGACAGTGTCACTTTGCCTTCGGCTTCAGATGGTTCGGACAAACGCAACGAGATGATCCGGCTCGCTCAGAAGTACGTCCCGGACTACGCTGTCGAGGTCAAGAAGGCCCTAGCGAGCAAGCTCAATGAGCTCGGCTCGGTGTCTTCTCAGAAGACGGTCGCGGAAGATGAAGTGAAGTCCGCAATAGCCAAGATCGAAGAACTCTGCAAGACAAGCGTCGGAGTCGCTCAGTCCGGCACGACTGTATTCGTAGGTTATAGCACTCATCATACCGACGCATCTGGTCATCGAATCGACGAACGGACGGTGGAGTAGGAAGAGCGGCGCGAGAAAGAGCAGGATGGACGAGTATGCAAGCGAAGAAATGCATTTTCGGGTGAAATATTGAGTCATGTGTTCAAATCCCCTTTATTCAATCTTTTCCGTCTTCTCCTCTGGCTCGTCCTCGTCATCCGATCGTTCGTCGGAAAGACTCTTAGAGAAGATGGCTCGGAGCAAGACTCGCCAGATGAGGAAGTACCTGCACTCATCCGTCAGCAAGATACAGGCGAGCGTTATCGATGCGCTGTGCTCACCAGAAAAGGTTAATGAGCTGCAGCAGGAAGATCGGAATAAAAACTTGGTATTGCATCCTGACGTTCGTGAGCGCGATGATCAGATGTCAAACTCACCATCCGACCATCCATTGGTCCTCAGAAGGAATGAAGCCCCGTCTTTCTTTCGCACTGTGACGATGTCAACGGTATCCTAGATAGACACAGCGGGATAACCTACGGAATCAGTTCGAATTCGTACCAGACCGACCACAGGATCACGAGGTTCAAGTAATGTCTAGTATACCTGTTTGGCAAAAGAGGATGAGCTATCCACACGAGAACAGGACAGATCTGCAAAGTAGCTCACGTCCAGACACCAACGAAAACTGCAAACGGGAAAGCCGAGTAGGCTTGATCATAGTAATTGACGCATTTGGCAAACTGTTTAACTGGTCAGTTGAGGCCGAGCGGAAACAAAGTCGGACCAAAACGCACCGCGAAGAAGGTATCGGAAACGTCCATGGTCCAGAAGACTGCGACTCCAATGTAGGTTGCCTGACTTTGCGTTCAGTCCAGATCCATATCAGCCGTATTCACATACGTAAACGACATAACTCCATCCGATCAACCAAAGAGTAACAATGTGCTATGTGGCAATCAGCTGCCATGCCTTCCTGTGTATCTCCTCGGACATACATGGACGACGAGCTCCTTGAAGTCCTTTCGCGGTTTCTCGATCCGCGCAGCAATGAGGATGGTTTGATGGAGCCAATACGCGAATTGTACGAGGTAGTACATCTTGACCGAAAGATTGACTTCCTTATTGGGGTATTCCAGCCAGAAATGCTCCGTCTTGTACCCTGTTGTTGGGGCGTCAGATCTTGCATTCGGAACGAGATACGAGATGCACAACGTACACCAAGTGGGAAGGCCGCTCATCACATACTACGGCTTCGTCAGTCTCTCGTTCAGCCAAAATCAGAAGGGTACCAACAACTCCAAAGATACTCATCAATCCCCAATAGAAGATAGCATATCCCTCTGTTGGAGGTCAGATCCGCTGACTGATGTTTCAACGGCCACCTACGCTCCGTGAACCGTTCGATTTTGCCTCCCTTGATGCCAAGGTTATGCGCTAAAGGTCTGAGCAGCTTGAACATGACAGACTGTCGGACACTGTAAGGAAACATCACTCTCAGCCTTCCGCCGCATTGGGGCACATGGGATGCTTACAAACTGGCGACAATGATCCAGTAAGCGAGAAAGAGGAGATCCGTGTATTGTTTCGTGAATTTCCCATTGGGCAGCGGGTCCCCGGGGAACAACATGTAGTAAAAAGGGTTCATAACCTTTCGTGGTATGATACCGAACTGCACCAGCATCTCGTGATTCACAAACATGACGACGGGGACCATCATCATTTGGAAGGATGAAGCTGGGTTCATGGGTATTAGATGCGGTTCGACGGGAACGATAAGGACACGCACATGGGACCAGCATCCATCTTCCGGTCTTAACGTCGTTCCAAAGGCCCCGCGTAAGGTAGATCTCTGGAAGGACATGCACTTTCCGCGGTTTGATTGCGCCCGAAAGGGGTTTAACCTGGGAGGATCTGGAGTGTGCTATCAGCAGTTGCCAGGACGCGATTGTGGCTGTCTCCTTACCCTTCCGCTGAATACCCATTGAGAGGAACCTGATCGAGCGCCTGGCTGATACTGCTCCCCCTGCTTCTGCCTACTTTTTGAGAAGGAGAAAGAGTAGACATCCCGAGGGTGTATGCAAGAGCGAAGAAGCAGGGACCCCCGTGCGGTTTTGACCAAAGTACGCGTATCCCACAGCCGTCTTTTGATGTTATCAGGCTCACTCAGCAACCTCCACTTTGGAATGTCCAACATTCGCGGAGCAATGCGTTTCTGTCATGCTGAGATTTGTCCGTCGAGACGCCATGGGTAAGTGTACGACATCTCCGTTGCTGATCATACACAGACGAATCGGACGCGGAAGACCCGACCGATATTTTTGACACCGGCCTCTCCAACCTATTCTTCATACCCCCTATCGCATTTTCGACTTCTTCTCCCTCGGCATTTTACGCATATACTCCACCTCGTACGGCCTCACAACCTATCCAGCTCCGTCTCCCTGATCCACCAGCCAATCTCACCTCCACTTTGCAGGCCAACAATCTCTGGCTCTCGTCGCTCTACCTCGCGGACCTTCTTTCCCTGTCTGAAATCATCGTCGATGGGAAACACGTAGCCGAGTTGGGAGCAGGAGCAGGCCTTCCAGGTATCGTGGCACGTCGGGATTGTGCTCCTAAAAGTGTACTATCGACCGACTGGGGGGTCGAGGAAGTTCTGAGCGTCATTACCGGAAACTTCCAGAGGAATTGTAAGGGCGAGGGACAATGGGTAGTGTCCGGACACGAGTGGGGCACAGATGTCTCGAACTTGATGAAAGAAGACGGCCGACTTGATGTGCTTCTACTGGCCGATGTGATCTGGGTGACGGCGGCGCATCAAGCACTATTGAACTCGGTATTTCGACTGCTAAAACCCGGAGGTGTCGCGCACATCACGGCGGGACTGCATACAGGGCGAGGACCTTTGGAACGATTCATCGTGGCTGCGAGGGACAGAAAGGCGACCGTACACGAAGTGCGGGAAGTCAAATGGGTGGCTGAGGGTGGTTGGGCGCCGAACGATATGGAAAAGGATGGCAGAGAAGAAGAACGCGGCGTGGTCGTCTACCTGATTCTTGAGGTTCCATCGTAGTGTGCCTTCTCATACGTTTCTATGCTTAGATACTGGAGCTGATAGCTTCCTTTTAGAATTCTCCCTTGACGCCCTTGGCCCTTTCTCCTCCGGCCAATCTACTGACCCTGCCCTGCTCGATCTCGCTCCACCCGCTGCTCTCCGTCGACGAGTCTTCACTCGCACTCGACAATCCACTACTTCGTCCCGAGGTGCTCCTTGCGTACCGCTTATATCGCTCGCCAACGCTACTCCTGAGAGGCATCTTCTTCATCCTTTTGGGCATTTGGATGTTCATCCGTGATTCGGCCGACGAGTTCCGCGAGATGTTGGGGGCGAGAAAGACATGGCCGATAGCCTCGGCGTCGGAGGGTGGCATGTGATACTCTTCGTCTTTTTCTTGAATGATTATTGGGACCGGCTGCGAGATGAGCGATTTTCTGGTGTTCCCTCGGTGGAGCGGCAAGACTGGTCGGGTGAACTTATCCTCCACCTGCGCGGGTGCTTTCCCGCCAATTGCAGCAAAGAGGGTCGACCGGAGATTGGTGGCCCAATTGGTCGACGTCGGATATTCGGGCTCTTCTTCGATGGTCGAGGGCGGAGAGGGGAACGGCGGTCCTAGGTAGTCTCGCGCGTCCGGTGGCGACATGTACGGTGAGGGTGTGTGTTCCATCGCGTGGCCCCACGGGACTTCCAATCCGTTACCTGCTTTGATGTATCAGCCGACCAATGATCTCATCTTCCCCAGAACCTACCATCGACACTGAGGAATCTGGGCGTGAAACTCGCCTCGGTCTCGCGGGGCGTACCGTGCTCTTCTTTTCCGTATGCTTCGTCCAGATCTTCTTGAGTGATATTCCTTACTTCCAACGGACCGCTCCCACCGAGAAGATGCGCGGCCGGAGGAGACGTGATGGAGGGAGAGCCCGTGTCGGCGCCGTACATGAACTCGAACGGAGGGGCCGATGTTCCCGAATGCAAGAAGGGCGATTGTGAGGGATCTGTGGCAAAGAGGCCTGCACGCCGCTGGATCTGGGATTCGGGGTCGTCGATCTCGCGCATGGACCTGCGTGATCGGATCGAGGATGCTCGGGAGGGGCCTTCGAACGAGCGGACGATTTCGTCTAGCCCGTCCGGGTCGTCGTCGTTGGGATGAAAGCAGCACAGCCAGGACGGTCGGCGGGTCCGGATGTACCAGGAGACGAGGGTGGCGATGACGGCGATGAGGATCAAGCTTCCGAGGAGGACGAGGAAAATGAAGGGTGCCGAATGAGTAAAGGGCACCGCTACGGCGGCTGATGACGAATGGGCGGGCATGCTCGAAGCGCTTGAAGCAGAGGAAGACGACTCCGTCGAGGTCGGGCGGAGCGAGCTGGCTGAAGTGCTCGTAAAGACGGTATGCTCGTTTTGGAGCGGCGATGCACTCGAAGCCATTGTGGAGGTTGAAAGACTCGCCAAAGAAGTGGATGTGCTGAGAGCAGTCGAGACCGTGGACGTCACTACCGCGGAAGTAGTGGCTACCTGGCTTGTGAGAGAGGCCGTCTGCGTGGGAGTCACGCTCGACAGCGATGTTTGGATGATAGAAGTGGTAGTCACCGTTTGCAAAGTGGAGACCGTGGGGGTCGCGGTCGTCGAGTCAGTCAGAGAAGCCGTAGACAAGTCCGTTTGGATGGCAGAACTCGAGGCCATCATGACTGCCTGCCCATTTTGGTCGATCACGAGCGGACCATTCATCGGGGTGTTTCCACTCTGCGCCTGCGCAGCTGCAGCAGCCATGATGAACGAGTCCGGAGGGTTCATGACGATTCGCTTTCGGACCTGCCGAGCGGGGAGCGACATCTTTAGGGAGTGCTTTGGGGTTTTCGTGCCAGACGAAAAAGAGCAAAAGATGGGAACGAAGAAAAAGGGGAAAAAGTTAGGGGAGGGGCATGAACGAGAGGACCGACCGGCGGTTTGGCTTGGGTAACTGGGTATGTAGGTAGGTAAGAGCTGTTGAGCAAGCTGGTGCCGGTCTTATGAATGACATGGGGGATTGGTGGTCGGAGACAATCTGAGACATTTGCGAGCAAGCGCTTGGTTTGGGTCAGAATTCTCTGAGCAGAAGTCGGGTTTAGGACTATGGTCGGGCACAGAATGTGCGGACGAGCACAGACTCGATTGTGCAGGGGACATTGGGAAAAATCGGCCTAAGGAGATGAGTTCGATGCAGAGTTCCAAACCCAGAAAAAGCACGTAGATGAGCCACTCCTGCCTTTCACACGATCACTCTCGAGTCTCTTTGCCTTTACATCCCGTGGTCGCGCCCCGACTGTCCCTCTGGAGTAATATCATACATGCATATGTGCGGCACTGAAACGCTGTTCTTCCATTCCTCATATGAATACAAAGAGATCGGTCGCCTTACTCTTCAACCTCGTTCAGCTCATGCGCCAGCTTGACAACGTTGTTCTGTCATATGAGTCAGATTGTCCTTGCACCACACCACACAGTAGTATCACTCACGCCGCTCCTCTCAATCACAACGGCAGGATCGTCCTCGGTGCCATTCTTTGCGATGGTATTCCCCTTATTGCTCTTTACTTCTGCTCGTCCTTCCTTGACTTCAGCGACGGTACCAGCTACATTGGAGATTAGTTCAGTTAGTGCTCGAGGGATTTGACTGACATGGCTGGCTAGATCCCCAATTCCAAGACACGTCATCGCCCTAGCCGTCGATTATCAGCTGAGCACAAAACGTGAGACCCCATGCGTGCGCTACTACTGACTTTCTTTAGTTCAGACATCTTGGAGTGAATGAAATAGCGGGATTTGATGGATTCGATCGTTCAAACGAGACGAGAAGGTGTTGATGTTTGCCTTGATCATGACGTCGTTGGTTCGCCATAATCGGAATCGCCACATCCACAGGGTCCTGTTCGCGCCTTCCCCGCACGGCCCGGCTAACGCCGATACCCCACATGCAAACAGAAGTAGATAACGTCCCCAGATCGCAATCTTGGCCATGCGGATGGCCGCCGTCACTGGCGGTAGTTACCTTTTGTATTCCTAGACGTCGCCGAGTACTAGACCACCCTTGTTGTTGAGAACACCGACAGTCAGAAGCAGAAAAACTGGGTCGGGTTGTTAGACTGCGCCACTTCGGCGATTGGAGCAGTCACATAAGCACGCGGTGGTCGGCTGGCCCCCCCTGTTAGGACACTATCTGCATCACAAGCGTTTCTATAATCTCGATTTGGTGACTGAACTGGTCGAGAAAGCGCAAGCTCTCGACGTTGATTTCTGGCGCGGGAGAGCTATGCGAGGGACAGTGTTGCAGAGCTTGTGCATTCGACTGATCCATACAGCCCATTATTCCAAGGAGCAGGCCGAATGGAGTAGGGTACGCAATGCAGCATGGCAGGCATCCCGAGCTCGTCTGGGCCTCAAGCCTAATCCTGAGACAAACTTCAATGACGATCCCATCAAGCAAGGGGAGATATTGCATATTAGGGCGCCACGTCCATCCACCTACGCCCAGGGGAAAGCATTCATTCGTGAGTCGCGTCGGGTTACAATCGCCGGATGCTGATGATTGACGATCAGTCGTGAATATGCTCGGCAATGATGCGCATGGTGACCGAGTTCACTTCCACCGAGTTTTCGTTCGGTCAGCTACGCCCCCGTCTCTGGCCAGCCAGAGCGAACGGCGGAAGGTAAGTGGGTCGTCGTGACCAATCGCGGGTAAAAATCACGGCAGGACGCGTGATTTTGTGCACCAACGCCTACGCCCGCAGCTTTTCCCAAGGGACAGCTTGTTGTATAGCTACATCAAGCCTCTCCGCGGCCATTGCGCCCTCATCACCCTGCGGGGTGCTTCTGGCGTCAACGCGCTGCGATACACGTACAACTTCAAGGAAGACACGTAAATGGTCCAGACAGGGTGGCGGCATCATATTGGGAGGTGGAGGGGTCCCGCATTGATCCGCGAATCATCAATCACCTGCGGCTTCGATTCTCGGTCAGACAGACGACAGTTCGGTGCCTTCACGGACTATTAGTCGCGCTCGTGGTACTCCCTCGCTAATGATCATGCAGACTTTGCCAAATACCTCACGACAAACTTTGTTGGCTGAGAGAAGAGGCCCATGGCGAGGGACTTGCTCGGGTTTGGTCGGGCATCCTGAGCGTGGTCAAAGACTGGCTGCCTCTGATAGGTGAGGTGCCCGACGCCGAGGGTCTGTCCATGTGCGCCGGCGTGAGAGTGGAGTCTGACAATGTCCCCGCGATGGAAGTGGCGTTTAGTCTGCCGGACACGTCCTGTCGCGTATCTTTGCGAGTGCGCGAGGCTATGAGGACACCGAAAAAACCAGCAAACGGGACGAAAAACTCCTGCAGAAGCTTTTCCAATTGACACAAGCTCGATTGAGAAGGCAGCGCGTGAACAAGCCGAGTTCGAAGCCAAGAACGGCAAGGGTCACATGGCTATCCATGGCGTTTGACGCGACGTCAAGATATCCACGTCGCAGATCGAAGACGATCTAACTATGTTTAAGAGCGCGGACAGCGGTATAGGAGTCGATCTCTCGCTGTAGAGCAGGGTGATGGGACTGTCAAAGCCTAATTGAATGTTCCGCAGTTTGTCGATGCTTCACTTTTCAAGACCCCTCTGAGGCTTAGCTCTAGGCGAGCCACTCTCTATTCAGATTGTGTGTCATAAGGACACGCTTGTCTCCGTGGCGGCGAGCCCCCGCCTGCTCGGCCGAATCAGGGCACGTGGCGGCCTCGGAAGACCTGGGGCATGGTATGCACGCCATGTAGAGTCGCCCTCGACGTGTTGGACTAGCTGTAGAAGGCGATGCATGCATGAACGAGCGGCTGTTCGTCTCGTTAGGTCGCGAGGCTGTAGTACTCATATTCCCGTCGTATAACGCCGCTCACGCCACATGTCGGGTTCAGGGTCGAAGCAGCAGTATGCGGGGCATGCTTTCCTGCATCCACCCCGTCGTACCTCCTACGCTCCAAGCATTCGAGGTGTACATTCTACTCTCTTCTCCTGACGCGCAGGGTGCACCAAAAGAGCCGCAGCTACACAGGTGCCGATACGCATAGGTGAGTCGGCTCGGCGCGATGTCGCCATCTGGGCGGAGAAAGGGGAAACGCAAAGGACGCGAGGAGAAGAGGACCTAGTTGCGGTTCGGGCTACGCCCCATGCCTTTTGCAGATCTATAAGCTTCAAGTCATCCCATGCTAACGAAGAAGCAGGTGCACACGAGCACTTCTCTACGGGCTCTCCCCCTTTGTTTCTTGTTCACGATTTTAACGAATTAAATGGCCACTGTTTCATCTCGAGGAAGATCAAGGGGTGGAGGTAGCGGTGGAGGAGGAGGCGCGCCAGGCGGGGGTAACAGAGATCCCAACAATCCTCGGTATGTGTTCTCCTTTGTGGAACATGTTTCTCTAGCTTATTTTACCCCTTTGTGTGATCAGGCGTGGGTCTTGGAGAGGAGGGCCTCCTGGCAGTACAAACCCATTCAACGGGTCAAAAGGTACTCCTCCCCCAGGTGCAGGGAATGGGTCTTCGAGTCCGAGACCGTCCATCAATGATCAGTGAGCAAACGGCTTTGATCTTAATGCACAGATTTGACGACTTGACACGGTAGCATGAGCGATATCAAGCAAGCCGCCGATGACCTCAAGTCTGTCAACTCGAAGAGTGGGTGAACACTTTTGCTTGAATACGTAGCTGACGGTAGGATCTAGTCTTGAAAACCGATGCGGATGTTTCAGCTGGGACTCAGGGATCGAATCGAGAATTGCAGGCTTGGGTTCCCGACGAGTCAGCACCCAACGGCACCAAAGTCGCCAACGGAATGACGAACGGGAACACAAAGACCCTCGACTCGGATACGTTCGGGGTTGTGGATTCGAGCATTCCTTGGGATCAATTCGCGGTCAATGAGAAGCTTGCCGGCGTCACGTCTACCTACCAAGAGGAGATGTATACGACGAAGCTGAATCGTTCGGGAGCCGATTATAAAAAGAGGGAAAAGGAGGCGGAACGCTTGGCGAATGAAATCATGTCGGTGAGTAATCTCCTGTGGGTCACGCAATGTCCTAACAGCATGAAAGAAATCCACCAATAACTCTCACGTCGCCGAAGAGAGGGGTCTATTGGTGGAAGATTGGGCGAAGGAGGAGGAAGACAGGTATGTCTAGTTGCCAATCTGATGGCATCGCTGACAGCTCGACAGGTTTTCTGGCGTCGCACGAGCTCCCAATGCCTATGTTCCACCTGGCGCGCGACGCGGTGGTGCGCCTCCTAAATTCCAACCTCCAGCGAAGGCGAAACCGACAAACGGAGCTTCCACCTTGACTCCCGAGGCGTTCCCAAGCTCGACGACTGGACCAATGCCGGGACTCCCCAGACAACTCAGCGAAGCCCCTCCTGCACCAACGTCTTCCGCTATGCAAGCGACAAAATCGGCTCCAAAGGCTGCAACGCCTGAACCTGCATCGCAAGTCTCTGCACTATCTAACATCGCGCCGACTACCGGTGTTCTGTCTCCCGCTCCAGAGATCAAGGTTTGTTTCCCGTTTTCAAGTCACGATTGGTTTGACGTTCTCAGCAGGATGGCCATCTTGCGGGTGTAATGGATTCGTACAAGAAGTTCGCTTCCACTGAGAAGGAACGACTGGATGCCAAGAAGCAGTCCATGGCCAAGCTCGAGATGGAGAGGAGTAAAGCGGATCTGATGAAATTTTCCACCAGTTTCAAGGTATGTTTGCGTCGGTCATCGTATATCTGATGCTGACCCTTTGGACAGGTCCCTGTCCCAATGCCCAAGGATATCCTACCCATCCTTTCGAAAGATTCCGAAAAGCAGAAAGTCATCGAAGCCAAAGCTTTGGAGTCTTCCAAATTGGCCAAATCTCCTATTCCTGCTACCCCCAGAGCAGCCCAGCCGATTCCATCTTCTTCCGACGCCGTCAAGACGAATGCTGCGCCATTCCCGAAAAAGATACCCATGAAGATCCAGGAAATCCCAGCATTTGGAACTTCAAAAAAACCCTCTGAAGCCCCACCTTCTATACCTGTCCCTGAGACGGCCTCCCAAAACATTCCCCTGGGTGCCACCTCCCCGACTCCAAGCATTTCATCCGTCACATCAACCGCAGCGAAGCTGAATCTAAACCCGAAAGCGAGTGCGTTCGTATTCAAACCCACTGCTACGGCGTTCAAACCCGTGAGCTATTTCGCCGCCTTTTTGCAGAACGGACATCTGATTATGTGCTAGGCGGAATCCTCAGCAGGTTCGCCTGCACTATCTGCAGCTAAACTCCCACAGGCCATTTCTCCTCAACCTGCCGCATCATCATCTACCATACCCGGACCTAAAGCTGCCAATCCATTTTTCAAAGATCAAATCCCCAATCGGATCCTTTCTGTGAATGTCAGAGACGATTTCTGTCATTGGAAGCATAACAAAATGGTTGATCCAGCTTCTGTCTGTAAGTTGCCATCTTGCCCAGAGCGAGACCTTGCTAAGCATGATCATCAGTTCCCCAATGGCCGTATACTGGAAAGAAGTACCAGGCTGGCTTCCTTCCTCCTCAAATGAGCGGACCGTTCGAGGAAGACTCGTCCAGTCCGCACGGAGGTCCCGCCCCCATGCAGGGTATGCCGCAAGGATTCCAGGGTTATGGATATCGGTTCAATCAGGTGCGTTTTGATGAAAGTGACTGAATACACGAGCTGACTCCCATATCACCATCAGAACGGAATGCCGCTTCAGCACATGCAGGGAAGTCCAATGTTCTCGCCCCCTCAATTTTCTGCGCAACTACCTGGTCAACCGATGCCACCCCAAGGTATGCAAGGTCCCGGTATACCTAACGGTAGTGAGTTTTGAAAGGATTGGCTAGCGCAATACTGAGTGCCGTGCTTGCTCAGTGCCAATGTATTTTCAAAATGGCATGCCTCGTATGTGTCTCAAGCCTTCTTCGTACACATGCGGTGGATGCTAAGCTATGCCCCGCAGCGAACGGCCATTTCATCCAAAACGTTCCTCAGCAGCAAATGCATTACGGGCCTAATACGCCGCAGCGCGGTCCTCCTAATCAAGGGCAAGGACCGGGACCCCAGATGTTCTACCATAATCAGGTGTCTACACCGCACCAGACACCTCAAAGTACGTTGTAGTTCTGGTCATTGGCCGTACCTGCTGACGCGCTGCATGATGATAGTGCACAACAATCTTCCCTTTCCCGCTCAACCCCCCAATCAGCAATTCCCTCCACCGATGGGCATGCAGACTGGACCAAATGGTGGCAATTTCGAAAATGGACCACCTCATTGACCATCTTGGGCGGTCGAGAAGAAAAATTAGCGAACGGCGGGGAGGGGGGTCAGGGAGAAGGATGGCGTGGCGAGTGGTCGAGTGTGCATGAGGGGGAATCAAGTGTGCAGAATGTAACCTGCAGCCTGATCTTTGAGCTCTGTTTTCCTGATATCGTGATCGCATCCAGATAAGGGAGATTAAAGAAGACAAATCATCTACGGATTAACGGAAACTCATCACTTCTCTAATGAAATAAAAGTCCCTCAGATGAGACGGAAGCGATGGATCGGACTAGAAGAGCATGTCGCCTGAGTGCGAGTGTCAGTCTGCGCCTCCGTCTGCTAGAAGAGCCGAGGCACGTACAACACATTTCTTCGGCTATCAATGGATCAGCTTAGGTATGCGCAAAACGTAAACGGCTCAGACTTACCGCAACAACAACATAAGGCTGAGGTCGGGTGAATCGATTAGTGATTGACTCTTGCGGTTTCACATGGGCTCCCAGGCATGACACTCACCACCTGCACAACTGTGTGCCTGTCAGCTGGTGTACACGGGACGAATTGTGGAGGGAAGACATACCAAGCTAGACATCCCTCACCACCTCCGCCTTTCTTGGGCGGCTGCTGCTGGACATAGACAGGCTGCGGCTGGGGTTGCGGGTAGCTATTCGGGCAAGCAGCGAGTCAGTGGGTTTCCCACGGACGACGAGCGGGAGCATGACATACTATTCTGATGTAAGGGACAAGAGGAAACGATGTTTCTTTAGCATGCAGTAACCGTAAGGGGAACAGTAGACGCACGACCGGGCTGCTGGTAGGATTGCTGTCGGGTGTGTCAGATCTACGGAGCAGGGCGACATATAAAAGCCAACAGGACGCACTTGCGGAGCGGGAGGATAGTACTGCTGTTGTTGACCGTACTGAGGCTGTTGAGGTTGCCCGTAATGCGGCTGCTGGCCGTACTGCGGTTGTTGCGGGTATCCACCTTGTCCACCTTGCCTGCCCAGAGTTAGGTTGATGTTCCAGAAAGGGGGGTTCGCCGAACGAAGGAGGTACTCACTGGTTACCGTAATACTGTGCAACGGGAGGCTAACGTCAACCGGAAATCGGAAACACACAAACGACAGTACTACGCACATCCTTAGCTGACATTGTTGCTTCTGAGTAAGGATCAGTCGGGGGGAGAGTAGAAGTACAGCGGATGGATGAAATTGAGTAGACGAAAAGACCGAGTGTGGGGAGCAGAAAGGCGGAGAGAGTTGATGGTTTGCAGTCGTTCAGGGTCGCGCGGGTCCCGGACTGGAACCACGCAGAGGTGGCGATACTGTGGCTATGCAGCGAGGCCAGCACTGGATTGATATGAAATCAACGGGAGAAGGGGCCAAGCTATCACTGTGATTCATTCAGGCGCTCTCGAAGTCTATGCTAGGTCTTCCAATCACGTCTAAGCCCGCATTCAGGTCCTAGACTTTGATGGAGGGTCGTTGTCTATCATTTGTATTGGGCCTTCTGAGCCGTCTCCGCTGTATGGCTTGGTTGGGGGGTCCCCTCGGAAGCAAGGCAAACAGCCCGCACACGTCTTGAAGATCCGACTGAGCATACCTCCTTTGGATCCCTGCTCGATCAGGTTGATCACCAGCAGTATGATCCAGATGAAATAGAGGACTGCGTCAACTCGGTCAGCCTGCCACGCCATGAAATTGTAGCTCACTGATGATGCCGTCACCGATACCGTCGGCGCCGGTGAGCTTTTGCAACGAGTGCACCTTGTACGCATCGAGCGTACATGTGACGGCCACTCCGAACACGATAAAGACGTTGACAAACACCAGCGCGCGGCCCGCTTGAAAGCCGAAGACGGAGAGTGCGTTGAGGAGTCGGCGTATTCTGTGCTGCCCCTCGGGGTGGTAGTCAACTTTTGGAGGATTGTGGAAAGTGCGCAGGACGGCGAAGAGGAGGGTGTAGAGCTGGATCCAAAAGGACGCGAGAAGTGCCATCCCGGTCACGAGAAAAAGGGTCGAGAGGGTGATGCCGATAGAGTCGGCACGGCCGACCAGAGAACGAGTCGAGGGAGAGGCGGATGCGGGGGACGAGGTCGAGCTTCCTATCATGGAATGCATTAGTGACCACGAGGAGATGGAGATGAACCAGGGGATGTACCGTCAGACATCCAAGGGTCGCATGCTCCCCCAACACATTGTCCTTGTACCTGTCTGAGCCACTAATCTCCACCGTCATTGCCGTGAGTGACCACTCACGCAGTACGCCGACATACGTCTTGCTGCTCTTGATCGCGATCACTGCGCTGATCCCGCCGCTGGGCGCGATAAAGCACAGCAGAAATAAGAGCACCCACGCGAGAAACTGCAGGACGAGGTAAAGCAGCCGGACGAGCGCCCGCTGGGAGATGCGAAATTTGTCGTCTATCACCCGCTGAAGTTTGCGGCTCTGGCCGTCGGCTGTGTCACCCTTGGTCGTATCGTCTTTCTCGGTCGTAGGCGGGTTATTCGTCCTCCGCGTCCTCTGGTTCGGTTGCGTCCGCCCTTGCTGCCTTGCTCGCGCCATTGCGTGGGTATTATCGACTGCAGCGATTAATCTTCTTGGTCGTGGACGCAGAGAGACGATCGATAGAGGCGCGAGAGCATTGTATGATGGTGCAGAGGCATGAGACATGTCAGAGATTGGCAGTCAAAGGAGGGCATCCAGAAAGGAGGTTTTGTTTCAGCGTGCTCATCGTGAGCCATGTAGGAAGCCCCATGCTCCCCTTCACGAGGAGTCGACCAGAGCTCACACCAGATCGAGCGCTTGGGCAATGCTTCATGACTCCCGTAGCTCACGTTTTTGGAGCACGATAGCGAAGCGGGCATAGCTCCCACAAAGCTCGAAAGAAAATGCATCGCTACCCCAAAGCCTTATCTCTTGTCCCTCCTCCGCTTCCCGGGGTCTACATACCGCACCTCCACAACGTCTCTCTCCGCCCACCGCATCTCCTCCCCGACGAAATCATCCTGCTTGGCACCCCGTCCTCGGTCTCTCCACCTCGCCGTGCGAATGAGCAGAATCGAAAGGACGAGGTTGGCCACGATGAACATCAGCAAGATCAGCACTGTCGATGGTGTCAGTTGTCACCGCTCTATGGATAGAAAAGACGTACTACTGTCTGCCAGCTGGTCGTTCTCGACGAAGAGGTAGCCCTTGGAGTACGATACGCCCGTGCTCGACGTGCTCGTCTCCTTTGGAAAGTCGGAGGGGAAGCTCGTCAGGTCTAGTGAGGATGCGTTTCAATCAGAGATGAGGGTGGCACACGACGTAGGCAAGCAGAACAGCGGGGTAAACGAAGAGATAGGTGAGGACACTCACAGATCAGACTCGTCGGCGCGGACGGCAGCGTCTCGCTCCGAGAAGATGACTGGCTGATCGATGGCGACCCCACAACGGAGCCACTTGCGCTGCTCGACAAGGCATGCGATGCCGAGCTCATTGCGCCGGGGATCATCGCCGCGGTGCTCGGTGTGATATCCGATGAGACGATAGAGGGGCTCCTTGCTGCGCTCTTTCCAGAGAACGAGAGGAGCGAGGAGAGCGAGGATGTCGTCTGACTGGCGATGGTGGACGATCTGCTGGCTGTAGTCTTGGCCGCTCCCCCCGTCCCGGCAGCCGCCACTGGCGTGGTGAATTGTCCGAAACCGAGCTGTCTTCGATGTCTTCGTGGGATACGCATCGTGTGTCGAGGACCCTTCGCCCAGTCGCCTCGGAAGAGGAGAAGTGACCAGCTGTTCAAGGGCGAAAGTGGAACGCGGTCGCTCCTTTGTCCTACTCCTTTCTTCCCGCCCGGCGATGGCGAACTAGGCGCAGCCGAGCCTTACATGCTAAAGCGATAAGGAGTAGCGTTATTGTTTCTGCCCGAAAGACGCCTATCTATATGCATACATTTGTGGTATTTACACAGAGGGGGGAGACGAAAGAGAAATCCCATAGATGAACCCATTCCTTGTCAAACGAGGCGAGCGGAGCGATGATACGGAGCGAAATGATAGATAGAATAGTCGGCTCGCCTAGAGGCGAGCCTGAGTGCTGTACATATATTACAAGACAACACGACCGACCGAATCCGATAGAATGGTCGGCTCGCCCCGTAGGCGAGCCGGGGTGTGGTCTGAAGTGGTTAAATGAGAATCAGAGCCGGCTGCCCAAACAGCGTCATGACGAATGCGGTCCTGCTCGACTCTTCAGCACTGGCTCTCGGATCCCCCTCAACGACACCAACTGACCCTTCTTTGCAGCCCCTCTTCTGGATCTCTCGCGCGACGACACTGTCTGCGCTCTCGTCCTCTTCCTCCTCGTCGCTCCCGCTTCCACTAGCACTTCCGTACCCGTCTCGCAGCCTCACGTCCGCCGCAAGCTGTTGACGATCGTCCTCGTCCTCGTCGGCAACGGCGTGCTCGAACGAGAGCTCGTTCGACAGCCTGCGTTCGGGCTTGACAAAGCTCGTGCGTCGTTTGGGTTGGTATCGCGGCTGGGAAGCGGTGGTCGGTGGGGAGAGACGGATGCAGCCCCACCCGTAGGCGGCGGCAGCGGAGGACGAAGGGGGTGAAGAGCGCGCGAGAAGGCGGTACGAGGCCGGGAGGTGATGCTTGGTCGCGAGGTACGAGAGCAGGACGTGCGTGTGGGAAAGGGTCGTGTCGCGCAGCGCGTGCAGGGTGGACAGGTCTGGTGAGTGGGATCAAGCATCAGCGTCTGTACCCCGATCGCCTAAAATAAGCGCCAAGGGACCGACCTTGGAAACACCCAGGACTCCACACGGGGATATCCACAATCAACTCGGCCTTCTCCTTTTCCCAGCTGGACGACCTGGCGCCGACACCTTCCGTCACCGACCCGAGTCCACTGCCCACTCGGCCCTCAACAACACCAGCTATCATTTCTGCAAAGCGCTTGACGTCCCCCTCGGGCGCGATCACGCTCTGGTCGACCGAAGCGCGCGAGCACAAGGGTGACTGGTACGGGCGCGCTTGAGGCGGACGCGCGAAGGATCGGGTAGGCGGAGGTGTCATGCTCGATGCGAGGGGGACGAGTTTAGGGGACCCAGTAGGCGTGTGCGGGCGCGAGTGCGCGAGCAGGGCAGGCGAGGAGGTCATGATCATCCTGGGCGTTGCGGAAGCGGTAGTCTGTTATGGGAGGTGTTGTTGGATCTGTGTTCTGGGTTCTGGGTTTTGCGTGCTGGGGGTAGAAACAGTCGAACAAACGCTGGTCTCTAATACTGCTCGACAGAATCGGAACGTCACGCGACCCGCTACGACCTTCCTTTGAGGGTTCCTTCCGCTGATTATCTGCGGGGCAGGACGGGTCAGCTCGCTTGATCGATTTGCAACTATCGTGGAATCTCGCAAGGAAGGGGAAAGGGGGAAAGCACCAACGGAACACCCAACACACAGACATCGCGACTACCGGTAATGGTCTCGAACCGGTCAAAGATGCTCCTCCGATACCGTCCGCAGCGACGAGGGGACCGAGATGGGCCGGAACACGGGTGGAACAGCGACTCACTCTATCAGTCTATGGGCCCTTGTCGTCACCGTAGCTCGGGGACAAGGCGATTGTTTGTTGAATATGGGTTTCAAGGATATTTCCGATCGTTACGAGAGGTCCGGCAGTCGATCAGAGTGCTTTGGATGGATAGGAGGTGCAGTCTTTTTGTGCACAATGGTAGAGCAGAGCAGCGAACAGCGCGGATGGACGCTACTGCCCTTGTACGAGACTGTTAGGCGACACCATTGCGATCTCTACCGCCAATCCTCTTCGGTGCTCCGTCCGACCCCGTCCGAGAGCCACTTTTTCCAACAATACGCGGAGCGGAGGAAACCCCCTTCCGTTGGCCCGTAGCTTCCCGGCAGTACCCGGTTAACGTCACTGCACCGGGTCAGGTCGTCACGACCAGATGTCCTTTGCATGAGATCCCTCTAATAGCTCCATTGTATTCCGACCAAACGCCCGTACCACCCCGATGCACGTAAATGTTCGTGTATCCCCAATCTAGTGTCTCACTTTCGAAGAAGACTACTTTCCACCCGAAGTCTTGAAGGTCACCAAACCAGCGAGGGAGATGCTGAGGGATGTTTGATCAGCAGCTATGCGTTCTCGAGTCACATCCGAGCCACGCACGAGTACCCAAAGACCTGAAGAGGGGTGATCTGCGATCCGAATGCAATCACCGATCCAGAGATGAGGAGCTAGTCATCATCAGTGCCCCCTTCGTGAATGTTCATGCCAAGCAACTAACAATGTCCTTCAACACACCCGCGAGGGTGAGAATCAGTCCAGATCCTACACTGATCAGGAAGACAGCGGCAACCTAGGCGATGCATGTCAGCGGGGGTATGACTCGATCTACTTGCTATTTGACTCACGTTTAGGGCAAACGCGATACCGGCGTTTGTGAAGAGGACAAGCAATCCAACTCGGTGGAGAGCGTAGAATGGCTCGAGTCCGTCGGTGAAGGGGATGATGCACATGTTGATCACTGCGCACACCGGGGCGTAGTAGTGGAGAGACACGATGGGGTCCATCTGATGCCGTCGTTAGTGGGATGACATGCACGGACGACTATTAACCGACCTTTAATCCGTGGAGGAGGATCTGGATCATGACCAATCGAGAGGCCTCGAATCCGAGCGCAGCACATTGGCAGATGAAACCAAACATCTCAAAGTGGAGTTCTCCGTAGGCCGCTGATGGGATCTGTCAGCAGTGTCCTGAATTTCTAGGTGTGGAAATCACTCACCAAGGGAACAACCGATCGAAATCATCTATGACTGTGTTAGAGCTGGCTGTACCGAGACGTCCTCCAGACATAGCTCACAAAGACAATGGCAATCAACCGGGCGTTGGGTTCTTGAATCCTGAAGGCAAACGAGATCAAGAGGATTGCGACAGGGTTGAAGGCCTATGATTATCGACAGCACGTTGTCAGCATGGAAGCCCGCCTTGGTATTAACCTTCTACTCACCTTGAGCATTTGGATGAAGGAAACACTCAAACTCAGATAAGCGTAGTTGGAGAGGATCAGACTGCCCGAAAAGAGCGCGCCGATGGGGAGGATGGAGCGGACCCATCGGTCCCTCTGGTGTCTGTCAGCCCCTCTGTTTGCATTATACCAGGCATTGTAGCTCACCGTCATCTCCACGTCTCGCGCTCCGTCGACCAGAGTAGTCGTTCGCTGCAGGACTCGCGTCGCGGCGGACTGATAGGGAAGAGGGCGTGAGTAAGGTGCCACCGGTCTGAGCACTAGACGCGACTGACGGCAAAGATCAAATGCCAAGTGGTGAGAAAGACGGGGAAGGGGAAGTTGAGGTTGGAGAAGACGTATTCTACGACGCGGTTCGGTCAGTCTCGCGAACGTGCTGCGCAGATGAATTGGGTACATACTGTTGTAGAGGATCACACTGATGGAGCATGCCATCCAGATAGGGATGACTGGTGGGTCGGTCGTGAGCTTACACGGGTGAGTCCAGTATTGGGAATCACTCACTGACGATGGCTGGAATCACGATCTTTTTAGGTTGAGGCGTAGGAATTCTGTGGGGAAGGGAACGGTCAACATCGAGGCTCCACAGGGAAGGCCACCACACGGAAGACGAACTTGACTTCGAGTCGTTCCCCGTGGGAGAGGTCCATGTCGACGTCCGATGCTCTAGGCATGGACTGCAGGCTGTCAGCTCGACTAGGGTAGTAGTGGCTGATAAGCTCACGGTCAGGGGGATGGAAGCCTCTTGGTCTTTGGAGTCGTGAGACATGACGGCGGTAATGAGAAGGGTAGGAAAAGAGAGGTGGATGGCAGGTGGAGAGCCTGTACTGTGTGGGTCAGAGTCGACTGTAGAGGGGGAGGAAGGCAGATGGGTGAAGATTATTGACGCGCTCCAAAAGGGGTTTGGGTGAGGACGCGGGAAACAAGAGGCGTTCTCCCACGGTGGAAATACACTGCATTCATTCAAGGGAGTAGATGTATCACACCAAGTCTGTCAATGTTCCAGCTTGCCGCTTGCATCCATGTGGAATGGCAACAAAGCATCACCATCATCAACATGCTCAGAACACCACTGAAATCCCTCTCGACCTTACCTATCGCGTCCTCGTCGTCGAAAACACTTCAGCCCCTTTCTTCACTATCACGCAATGCTTCCACCTCTTCCAACGTCAGTACCTTGCCTCTTCCAACGATCTATCGCTAATGATCTTGCAGGCCTTCCCCTCGACATCGAAAGTAACGACACTTCCCAACAAGCTCCGCGTCGCCACCGAATCTCAACCAGGCCATTTTCATGCTGTCGGGGTATATGTCGACGCTGGGAGCCGCTACGAGTCCCCCAGGACGAGCGGGGTGTCGCACCTCCTAGATCGCATGGCCTTCAAGGTGGGTACTCTGATGATTGGCTTTGCCAAGAACCCCCATTGACGCTATGCAGAGCACCGACCGCCACAGCGATGAGGAAATGTCGACGTTGATCGACTCGCTCGGATCCCAGGTATCCTGCTCGTCGTCCCGCGAGACAATCATGTACCAATCGACCGTCTTTCCCCAATCGCTCCCGCTCGCCCTGTCCCTCATCTCGTCCACCATTCTCCACCCGCAACTCACCCCGGCCGAAGTGACCGCCCAGAAATCCGCGGCTGCCTACGAGATCCGCGAGATCTGGTCAAAGCCCGAGCTGATACTCCCGGAAATCCTGCACACCGTCGCGTTCAAGGACAATACCCTCGGGATGCCGCTGCTGTGTCCCGAGGCGCAGCTCGACGTCCTCGACGGCGACTTGATACGTGGGTTCATGAAGGACTGGTTCCGCCCCGAACGGATGGTGCTCGCCGGCAGCGGGATGGAGCATGATGAGTTGGTCGGCCTCGCCCACGAGTACTTTGGCGAGATGAACGCGGATGTCAGCGCCGGTGGTGCGAGCTCGGTCCTGCACCCTGCGAGCGGGAATGTACCGCCGGCAGGCGCAAAGAGCTTTGCCACGGTCTCGTCGGCGTCGATCGTGCCGGTGTCAGAAGACTATACGAAACTCGCGGCAGCAAAGGCGATCTACACCGGAGGAGAAGAATACATCGAGAGGAATGAGGAGGAGTTCACGCATCTGTACATCGGTTTCGAGGGGTTGGGGATACACGATCCAGACATTGTATGTTGACGTTCTTTCACCAATGACGCCTGCTTACCGACTTGCCAGTATGCACTCGCGACGTTGCAGACCCTTCTTGGCGGCGGTGGCTCCTTCTCTGCTGGTAGGCTCCCCGAAGTCGTCAAGACAACCAAGCTGACTGGTTTCCAGGCGGCCCTGGGAAGGGCATGTACACCCGACTGTACACCTCTGTGCTCTCGCGCTACCACGCGATCGATCACTGCGCCGCGTTCCACCACTGCTACGCCGACTCTGGCCTCTTTGGTATCTCCGCCGCCGTGGAACCCCGGTTCGCAGGCTCGATCGCCAATGTCATTGCCTACCAACTCGATTGCCTCACGCGCCCGATGCGAGGTGGCATCACCGAGGTCGAGTTCAAGCGCGCGAAAAACATGCTCAAGTCGACGCTCGTCATGAGTCTCGAGAGTCGGCTCACGGCTGTCGAGGATCTCGGCAGGCAGACGCAGATCCACGGAAACAAGGTTCCCGTCGAGGAGATGTGCGCCAAGATCGATGCATTGACGATAAAGGTGCGTTTCGGTAGTGCGGAGACGGAGCAGCGGAGCCTAACGAGATACGATAGGACCTGCATCGAACTGCCACGCGGATATTGCGACCGTCTTCGGCAACCGTTCCACTGAACTATGGACTGGGGTCGGGGAAGCCGACGATCGTCGCGCAGGGAAGGATGGATCTGCTGGGCGATGTGAAGACCGTGCTGAAGGATTGGGGACTGGGGAGGCAGTAAAAGCCAGTGGGAGGAATGTAAGGGGCGAGGGTGCAGCGGAATTGGGAGAATGTGACGAGCAAGGAGAACCAGATTGGTGGACCGACTCGGGGTGGTCAGACAGTAGAGATCTAGAAGATCAGCCATTGTATCATATGCACACTTCATCGAAACCGAGGCAAGTCACGGCAAATCGTAGACGAGTTTCAGGTGCCACGTTGGAATTTTGCCACCGCCCTTTGCTGGAAGCTGTTGACAAAGGGTATCGGTATTCCGGTGCTCTCTTTCCGCTTCGACTTGAAATACCTTGCATTCCTTCTAGTACCCGCATTACCAACCATGCCTCCTCTCAGGAGTAAGAAATCCAAGACGTCGCGTGTGAGTCGAATCTCCGCTGCAAGCCGCTCCCCTTTGTAGGCTCAGCTGACCGAGATGCACGTTTAGTTTCCGGTCGTGAGTTTTCGCTGAAGTGCCCTGACGAGCACGGCAGGAGCTTTGGGGAGCATTCAGCTGACCACCAGATCCCTGCAGGCGAGGATAAAGAAGATCATGCAACTGGACGAGGAGGTGGGGAAACTGGCGTCCGTGACTCCGGTCATGATTTGTGCGGTTTTTCTTGCCTTGGTCACTAGCCAGAGCTGACGATGCGCCTGATCAGCGAAGTCGCTCGAATGCTTCATGCAGCTCCTCATCGACGCGAGCTGCAAGGAGACGCGCGAGCGGGGCAGTCGGAAACTGACGGCGTATCACCTGTGAGTCTCGCTCTCTTCGTTGCCCCCACATCGACTGAGCAAACTGCCCAGGAAAGCCGCCATCAACGCGAACGAATCCCTCGACTTTCTCCGTGATATCGTCGCGGCCGTGCCGGATCCCGTCGAATCGAAGCCTACGACCACAAAGACACGCAAAGAGAAAGATCCGACGGCGGAACCGAAGAAACGGAAATCGAAGAACGGGGTCAAGGGCGAGGTCGAGCGGGAAGCGGCGGACCTGACGCCGCCGCCGGTGGGGGGATCGTTGCCGCAGATAGGGACATGGAAGAAGGAGGCCGAGGGGGAGGGCGGGAC
>JASZXS010000083.1:0-48099 GCA_035521475.1 Tremellales sp. Uapishka_1 | reverse complement strand
ATCCCATAGGGCGCAAAGACTCGTCGTTGGCTGACAATCGAGCAATTCACATCCGTTCTTGCCAGGAAATGCCGGAATGTACCGTTGCCTACTTCATCAGCTTGACCTGCCGTGAATGGTCGACATACCTCCATTCCACTTCCCCGTACCTCCGCTACCCTTTTTGATACCAAACTCCTTCAACATCATTGGTGTTCTGGCCTCGATGACTTCGATGTCAGTCAGCCTCGTATTCGTAGAGTGCTATCGAGCGTAAGCCAATGCACCGTAGGTCAGATCAGAACTCACGACAGCCACACTGTTCTTCCCATGCCAGCCGTCACCCGCGCCAGTACCGCCACCGACAGCTTCGCCATAGGCAAAGCCAGGGATCACCTGAACGGATCAGAGGGTAAACGTCGATAAGAAACTTACGTTGCCGCTACCGTCTTTACCGCCTGTACCAAAGCCTAGGGAGTTGGCGTCTCCTTGGAACCCGGCGGCAGCCCTAAATGCCTTGAGAATCACATCGACAAGACGTTGGGAGGATATTGTGCTGCCAGACACCGCAACATCTCCAGTGGGATTCACGAAAGTGCCGGATGGAACGATGTTGGTGATAGGGTCGAGGACACCTGCTCGTCATTAGCTTCAGTCAAACGAGCGACGTTTTGCACACCTTGATTCAGAGGCATTGGGATATCGGCTAAATGAGAGGTCGGTGTAAGCTACTGCCTTCAAAATCCGCTTAAACGACTGACATTTGATCATCGATCTGAGGCAATCTAGAAGACGACGTCAGGAGTGTTTAAGACAACCCCTCAGAGACAAGAGACGGCTCACAGATAATGGCAGCATACGAGATCGACACTGGGCAGTTGAAGCAGCTGAGCGTCTGCGGCCCCGTGCCCGTCCAGTCAAAGACTGCCAAGCCAGTGGCGGGATCGATGGTGATCTTGATGCAGATTTCTGTTCCATCGTCCATGTAATCGACAGCTTCCAATGGCAATCCATTGAACTTGTGATAAGTGTCTTTGAGGAACCCTTGGACGGTCTTAGCGGCTAGCCTCTGAATTTCGGCCATGTAGAACTGTTTTGTGTTGTCAGACTCGAACGTACAAACTTAAGTTTCAGCTTACCAGGACGAGCTTCGAGCCGAATTCCTGGAATAGGGCATTCACCAGAGTCGAACCGCGCGTGTTTGCCGAGACTAGTACTGTCTAAGCTGACACCTAGCGAAAGTGTTGAAATGAACATACTGGCGGCTTGAAGACTGCGCCATCGTTAGCAGGATGCCTTTGGGCTGTGAAGGGACTGACTCGGTGATGTTGTGGTCTATCCTTCGTGTAGCGCTGCACCCTGGATACCTTCCTGCGGCATCGAAAAGCTCTTTGACCCCTGTCACGTGTGAGTATGGGACCAAGCGCATCGGAGCCCACCTTCTTCATGAAACACTCCCTGCGACACCAGCTTGAATGTCTTGACAGCGACACCCTATATAATGTCAAATCGACTCTCATAGCAAGAAGCGCTCTTACCTCCTCCCAAAGCTGTGTAGCAACGGGGTTCATCGACGTCACTGAGCTGCCGCCGATATCGGTCTGCCTCGTGGTCAGTCCTGGACTGAAGGGAGTAGTCCGCCACCTACATGGTGGCCTCGAGACGCGACATAAAAAAGTATCTTTTCCTGATCATTCGGGTCGAAGATCGGAGTCACGACAGTCATGTCGGGCAGATGGGTCCCTCCACTGACTCGACGTCAGTGTTTCCAGAAAAGCCCGGGGAAGACGCGTACACATCAGGGTGATTGGAAAGGAGAACATCTCCCGGTTTCAGCTTCCCAAGCCACATTTGGTGCTGACTTTGTACTGCATACTGCATGGAGCCGAGGTGGATCGGTATCTGGATGACATCAGCACTGCGCCGGTCTACGGGACTTACATGAGGAGCATTGGCAACAAGGGCTCCGTTCGTAGAGTGTATTGAGCAAGAAAAGTCAAGCCGTTCCTGCGAAATCAGTCAGCCCAGACTTAGGCCGGAATGTTTTGGTAGTCACCTTTATGGACAAGGAGATTGAGGTTTTCTGGAAAAGATTGCCCATCTGTTCCGCGATACTACCGCACATTAGCATCTAGCACCTAAAGTCTTCTTGTTCTTCACTCACCTCATGAATCGGTTCCCAAACACCGCCAGCATGATTGGATCAACTTGAAGCTCGCCTTCAGCAGTACAATCTTCCGTTTCTTCGATACCGGAACCTATTTCCATAATGACATGTTGAGAGAGGACTCTAGCGTTTGTGTACGGCTCGACCACGATCGTTTGCGTACTGTCGACGAGTATGGCCGGCCCGATAATCAAACTTCCACAGTCGACGTGCATGAGCTCGTATACGGGGGTCTCGACACGCTTGCCTCCATCGGTGAACTCAAAGTAGGTCTGCGTTCGAGACGAGGGGATCGCTTTCTTGGGATGTAAAGTGGCGGCCTCTAGCTCCACGGCGTAGTCTACAGGAGCTGCATTGAACCCTGACAATGGCATTAGGTCTGTCGCTGGATTATCTGCTCTCCCTACCTTTGCTCTTGCCGGTTCCAATAGTTTTCAGACCGACAAAGAGTACCGGACGCTGCATGTTGAACGATGTTTCGCGGAGATGGGCTTCAACGAACGCCTTTTCGAGGTCGTCACATAGTGGGATCGGGAAAATGGTGTCGGAACCTTCGTAATGGCAGCTATCCCGGTTAGAGAGTAATCAACAGCAGTGACTTACTTGACTAGATTCTCGAACACAGCGTCCTCTTCGCTGACGTCCTGCTCCGCTAGTTGTTCGGCGACGTCCTCCCTCAGCTTGTCGAACTGTTGCGCAAGAGTTTCGACCAAGTTGGTATCCTGGAAAGAACCGATGACGGGACTACTGGCTTCCGCGGTGATGTCGGCACAAGCGATGCCGAAAGCAGAAAGGATGCTCGAGAATTTGGGGACGATCACAGTCTGGATTCCGAGGCCTTTCGCGATAGCGCAGGCATGTTGTCCACCCTACGAGCAGTCAGATCGTCCTCTAGATTGCCCATGAAATCACCTACCGCTCCACCAAAACAGCACAGATCGTGCTGACTGGGAGCATACCCCCTCTGCTCGGTGAGCGTCCTCATCGGTCTGGACATGCCTTCGTCTGGTGGTGTCAGGTCATGCGCAGTGTCTTTTCACTCACTGGCAATCCGTATGAAACCAGCCGCAACCTGATCGAGGGTATATGGCTCGGTGTCGGCGGGCCTGTCGTTGTTGATTGTCACGCGTAGCAGTTCAAACTTCTTTGTGGAAGCCTCGACGTCCAGCGGAAGATTCGCGTCGGGTCCGAATATGGATGGGAATTGACTCGGAATGAGCCGTCCCAAGACCAAGTTGGCGTCCGTGATGGCGAGCTGGTCCCGTTAGTCCGATCTCACCTGGTATGGCTCACCTCTCCCCCTTTTCTATAGCACGTAGGCCCTGGATGAGCCCCAACGGACTCTGGACCAACAACAAACAAGTCGTTCTTGTAAAATAGGCGAGATCCACCACCCCTGTGAAGGTCAGCACGCTCGCAGGGCTGCAAAGGCTATATTTACGCGGCGACGGTTTCTATAGCGAGCTGCGGACAAGCCACTTTGATGCCAGCGGTGAGAGTTTCATTGTTGACTTCGAACTTTCCGGCGTACCGACAAACGTCCGTGCTCGTGCCACCCATGTCGAACCTGGCGATCGTCAGTGGATGACAACGTGCCGAAACCTACCCAACGATGGGTCTCTTTCTCCTTTCGCTGTATGCGGTCATGGCGCACCCTACTACACCACCCGCTGGTCCGGACAAGAGAGCCCGTAGTCCTGTGAACCTAGTCGATCAGCACATATAGCTCAATTGGACAACTCACTTGTGAGACGCAACCAGTCCGCCGTCGCTCTTCATGAAGTCACACCGTTTCCCAGCCTTCCCTCCAACAAAGCTCTTTTGGAAAGAGTCGATATAGTCGTATAGCACCGGGCTGATGTACGCATCCAAGGTGGCCGAGTTCCCCCGGGGCACAATCTTTGGCCCAGGGGCGATCGTGGACGATAATGAGATTTGGGAGAAGCCGATCTCGCGAGCTATCTCTCCGATGCGCAGTTCATGGTCTGCGAAGTCAGCTTTGTTTGACGGCGACCCAGACCACAGAGCTCACTAGGATAGGTATAGGAGAACAGCAAAGCCACGGCGAGGGACCTTACGCCCTGATCGTACATCTGTTGCAGATCTGCTCGAACTCGCACTTCGTCCAATGGCTTCCACACCCGTACCACCTCGCCGCTGGTTCCGACATCGATAACACCAGGTTCGTCGGACGCGCGTGCCCTTTCAAATATCTGCTCGACCGAATTCCCTTGAGGATTGTACGTCCATCCCTCCAAGGTCACCCGCTCGCTAGCCTCCACGACGTCCTCCCCTTGATACAGTATCGGTGGTTTGTTCGAGATTTTCAAGTCGAACAAATCCGGCCGAGTTTGATCACCTTTTGTACGTCAGTCGGGTCAGCCGATATGACCTACCAATCTCCAATACATCCCTAAATCCTTCTGTGACTACCACTCCGAAGCGGGCACCTTTTCTTTCCAAAAGCGCATTCGTTGCGACTGTGGACATTCAGTCCAGCTAACGACGCGACACATACCAGTCGTTCCCATTCTGACCGAGTCTGGACGGAGATCAGCAGCCACTCCCACTCTTCCACACTCACCAACGCCGGTCGTGTCGATCAGTTCTCCCTTCCGCACAGTCCTTCCCGTTACGATCTGCATCACGCGACGGATCCCTTCCGCCGGAGCATCGGAGTAGTTCTGCGGATCGACACTCAGTAATTTGAAAGTGATCTGGACACCGGGATATTTTGGGTCTGTTAGCTGAGGTCGTATGACCGCATCGCCAACGAGTGCTGCCTTGCCAGGCGAGTACATCCACGCCGGTATGAATGCCCAGACATCGCAGAAAGTGCTAGTACCCATTAGCCCTGATCCGAGCTGAAGCAGCCACTCACCCTCCTCTGTCAATGGCTATACGAACGCCCGCAGACTGGCTCATTGGGTTGCCCGTCATCTTTGCGCGAAATTTGGGTGGAAATGACGAAAATCAGTCCTTTGCAATTATGAGCATCCTTTGTCAACAGCTTCGGGAATCTCCCGTCGGAATGCTTATCGGTGGCGGACCCTCTCGGGATGGATCGCACGGACCGACTGCCTGGGCTCTGAAGCCAGACACCCCTTTACGCAGGTCTCGACCTCGGAGGCATAGCCAATGAGACAGTGTCGAGCACAGACACATAGGGTTCGACCCGGAACAATGGGATTTCGGGCCCGAGGGGCAACAGCACGAGCGGCGGAGATGTGCCTGGTTGGCAATAGTGCCTCGGGGGTCCCTTCGGGATGGCGTGATTACATCTCTATCGCTCTTGATCTTTACTTATAGCCATGAAATTCGCGATGGCCATGGTTTCTCAGCACCCATAGTATCTCGATCTGGCGACCATGGCAGGTGAGTTCCTTTGCCTACTGCAAAGGGGGGTGGGTGATTGGCGCACACAAAGGCCCGTGTTGTGTGCTCTCTTCCTAGTCCCCCCCTATCTGTTACCGATTGTGAGACTGACACCGTCCAGCTATCGAACCAAATCTCCCGCCGGCCCTGTTTGGTGCTGTGGATGAGGACCCAAATTTTGGTTACACCGCCGGCAAGTCCACGCAAGGAAAATGGCAGAAATTTGTGTCCTACATCTGGGACTCGTGCGTACTGCATTTGGAGCAATACTTCTGTACCGACTGACAGGTGGAAACAGAGACTATTACGAGAAGTCCGATGCTGAGCGTCACCTCGTTTTTAAATTGGATTGTTTCATGCTGGCGAGTATGACCTTGGGGTGGTGGTTGAAGAACGTGGATCAGAGCAATGTGGGTAAAGTCGAGAACCTCGCGAGACTCGTGCTAAATTCTCCCAGCTCGCAAACGCCTATGTCTCGGGGATGAAGGAAGACCTCAAGATCAACGCGAATCAATACACTTATATGGGTACCATCTACAATATCGTCGTTTGTCAGTGGCAGATGGAGACTTCCTAGAATCGGCACGCTTACGCCAGAGAAAGGTGTGGGGTGCATCGTTGCCAACTTTATCGCCATCAAAGTCCGACCGTCATTATTTTTGGCTCTGTCGGAGATAGGATGGGGTATCTTTACTTTTGCGCAAGCGGGTGCACAGAACTACCAAGCGATGTAAGTGTTCCTCGAACTGCCAGCGATCCTTGCTGAGACTCGTCAGGTATGGGTTCCGGTTCGCTATCGCATTCTTTGAATCCTTCTACTATCCGGTCGCCTTCTTCATTCTTGGGTCGTGGTATACCAAACCCGAGCTTGCCAAGAGAATCGGTCTCTGGTTTGTCGCTGGACCAGCCGGGTCGGCTTTCTCGGGATACATGCAGGCGGGGATCTACAAGAACATGGACGGTCTCGCCGGGCTCGCAGGCTGGAGATGGTTGTATGTGATGTGCGGTATCATGGTGAGTGAACCGAATACTTTCGCATCTTCCGCTGACGGCATGGCAGACCGTACCGTGTGGTATCCTCTTGTTCTTCCTGGTCCCCGATTTCCCGGAAAACTCCAAGGTCTGGTATCTTAGCGAAGAAGAAGTCCAGCTCGCCAGGATCCGTTCTAGCAGGAATGGTAGGTGTGACCGTCTTGGCATATCTGATGGTCTGTCAGGTACCCACGCGGTCAAGAAGAAGATCGATGTTTCCGTCATTGTTGGAGCGCTCAAAACTCCGATGTACTGGTCCCTCGTCCTGTTTTATGCCATTTATGGGTTCGCTGTCCAGAACGGAGCCCAATTCGGCGTCTACCTCAAGGCGCACAAGTACAGCGTATCGCAGCGGAACGTGCTGCCGTCGGGGATGTACCTCATCGAAATCCCCTGCATCCTCTTCTACTGCTTCCTCTCGGACCGATTTTCGCGACGGTCCAGAGCGCTGGTCCTGCTCGGTCCGCTTATCTGGGGTATCTTTCCCACGGCAGTCTTGGCATTTTGGGGTCATTCCAACACCCTTCGGGTCTTTGCGTTCATGATCAACGGATCAATCTACATCACCCCAGTCTTCTACGCTTGGGTCGCCGAGATTTGCGGTCATCGAACGGAGCTTCGAGCCTTCATCACTGGCTCCACGTCTTGTCTTTTCTACTGGTGCGTCATGTATCTCGACGTGGGAGATATTTGCTAATTCCCCTTCAGTATCAACGCCTGGCTACCTGCCATCATTTTCCTACAAACCGATGGGCCGCGCTTCAAGAAGGGATTCACGACCACGTTCGCTTTTGTGATCACCTCTATATTCTTCGTATTGGTTATCTGGTTCCTCCACGAAAGAGAAAAGAAGAAGGCTGCTATGGAGCCGCTCGAGCAGGAAGCACACGAGAAGTCAGCGGACGAGGAGTCCAAGGCGTGAGGTTATGACGTTATAATTTGAGACGATGTAGAGTTTGTTGTCCCCTTGGCATATCAGAGATCAGGCAGAAAGTAGAAAGCACTATAGATGGAGACTGCACGAATCATGCATACATCCTTAGTTCAAAGCATTCACCCTTCACCCCATCCATAGCTACTCTGCATGCCGTGTCGGGAGGACAGATCGCAATCGATCGCGCCATACAGTCCCTGCACTATGAGGGAGTACCTTAATCTCTCTCGAGCGGTTCTGTCCGACCGAATACACCAAACAGTGCATCACAGACTGTTCTCCGAGAGGAATGATCTTATTTTGCGGATCACCAGTTCGTTCTGCTCGTGGTGGACCGAGTGGTTGGCGTTTGCAACCACCATCAGCTCCGACCGAGGAATGCCCTCGTGCATGATCCGGGATTGATCTGCCGCCCTCAGCTAACGGACCACGACCTTCGAGCTTACCAGGCGGACAGATCCAGTCTCTCTCCCCGACGATGATGAGTGTGGGAGCCGTGATTTCCGAAAGTCGCGGCCTGTAGTCGAAGTATTTCTCTTGCTCCGAGTACAGCTCGTCTGCAGGCGAGTCAGGCTCTATCCACGATTCATGAGCTTACTGTGAGATTCCGCTCGATAGATCGTCTGCCTGCAGGACTCTAGTCCGCGGTCCGGATCATATGTACCTTCGCTATAGAGTGGACCGATGGCAAACATGACCAGGCGCATCTCCTCGTCATCTTTGAACGAGCTGAACACTTTCTCCAGCATCTGCGGGGAAGCCATCGGGGCAAGGTGAAGACGCTCCTTGATGGTTGTCATAGCTTCGGCCTCGTCTGCCGAACGTCAATTACCGTCCATCGAAAGGACCCACGTTCGTGCGAGGGCGCGGTGCCCCTTAGTATCAGATGCGAGACTTTGTCGGGATATGTGATGGCATATTGCTGGGCGATATATCCCCCAAAGCTCCCTCCGCAAATGATGACCTTGTCGTTGCCAGCGAAATGCGCCCGTAGCGCTTCGACATCGTCCACAATCTGGCTAAAGGTGAACGGGCGTGTGAAGGAGGATTGGCCGTGGCCTCGAAAGTCAAACGACAGGACACGATACGCGTCGGAGAGGGGTCCACAGGCAGTGAAATCTGATCCATGGGATCCTGACTTGTCAGACAGAGTCTCGGTGGACGACTCACCGAAACCTCGGCCGCCGTGAAGAGTGATGAGGAGAGGCCGGCCGATGTCACCCTTGATCTTGTATGCCAGAGTGGCCCCATTCACATGCAGATGCTGCAGCTGTACAGCATTGACGGCGTGGCTGGACGTAGGCATGGTCCGTCAGAGAGGGTTGTGCAGTCAAAGATGGGTTCGGGTTCGGCATCAAATGCCTCGTCGGAAAGCCGAAGTCGCTTCCGAGCGATAACGTGCTTTACCCATGGAATCTTGGTGAGCATGGTATCTGATTACAATCCACGACAGGATGTATCTTTCCAGTCCTCCTCCACTCAAGGACACGATCACCTTTGAGATCTATTATGGAGTCTCCTCTCCGTGGGCGCTGCTCGGTGCGCAAGAAGCTGGGCGAATAGCCAAAGAGTACGGTTTGACCATCCACCTGAAACCAATAGTCGTTATCGAGGAGAACGGGGGTATCAGAGTGAGTACTCTACTGCTCGTCCATTCCGTCCATCGAGGTGGAGACTGACTTTTTCTAGCTCAAAGAGCGACATGATGCCCGCCAAGCGTATCACGCATTGGATCTAGCTCGATCCGCGCACTACCTGAACATCCCGATGAAAGCCAAGCCGAGATTCTATCCGCAACCACCTGGGACGATCGAGATCGCTGGACAGGCCATCATTAGAGTTCAGCAGTGGTACGGCGTCGGCTCGCCTCAAGCTCTCGCGTTCTCGTATGGTGTGCAGGAATGCATCTGGGTCACGGAAGAGGGCGACCATACCGACGTGGAAGTTCTACGACGTATAGCTAGGAGGTGTGGGATCGAGGAGAGTGCGGTCAGCAGCTGTGTAGTGGATCGTCGAAGGGACCCGACAGATCTGGGAGTGCAGGAGTGGGCCAAGAATCACGCGGAAGCAGTCGCAGGCGGTGAGCATATTGCAACTAATTGCAAACCCGAGACTGACCCCGACCAGGCATGTTTGGAACGCCAAACTATGTCATCAACGGGGAGATATTCTGGGGCCAGGATCGTCTGTGGATGCTGGAGAAAAGGGTTCGGGAGCTGGTAGCGGCAGGAGCGAAGCCTATAAACAAGTGATGCGAACAACACAGGACTGCATCTGTATCCTGCTGGGATTCTGACTCCGACTTGATTTCTGATTCCGCTTCCTAATCGGCCGATTGCCTACCGAGTTACTCTTGCTCGGCCCGATGCTATTTGGGGATCACAAGTCCAGCCAGCCATCACGACCAACCATCTCCCTCACTCCTACAGCTACCAACACCATCTGGCCGTAGCCTCGCTCTCGGTTCGCCCTTCTCCCAGCGATGAAGCTCTCTCCCTCCATCAAGTCGCTCATTTCAGCTGCGCATGCGCAACCCGGCGCCGTTCCTGCTCCATCAAGGATGGTGCTGACCCAGCTATTCGATCGGATACGCAGCCGAGCCGAGCAGGGAGGTGTCGGCAGGGAGAGCTGGCTGACGCTGAGCACGGCCGGTCTGCTGACGGTCAACTCGCCAGAGGCACTCTGCAGACTCTGGGACTATGCCGGGGACAAGTCGGCGAGTCTCGAGGAGAGGGTCAGGGATGCTGCCGTCATGCGAGAGACGGGTCTGAAATGTATCTCGTTCAACGGAATACCGAGGGTACGTCGCGATCAGTGGTCTGGACTGATGCGGTAGACGATCAACGGGTTGGGCGCGTTACGGTCGCACTTGGGCGAAGATGTCACCAGTCGATTGACAACCGAGGCGTTCCGGTGAGGTCATGTCCAGGGGTTGATACTCATGCCTGCAGTCTCCCCACCACATCCAACCTCCAGCCTACACAGGAGCGTGGACGCGCTCTCTGGGACTCGATCTACAGCCCTCACCACGAAAAGCTCCTCGCCAAGCTCGGCGATTCTCATCCCGATCTACCCGTCCACATCCTCAACTCGCACTACGGTCCCAATCTCGCCGATCCACCCCAGCACTCCATCGTTGGACGAGTCTTGACATCCGTCATCGCGATCTCCTGTCTCCGGGCGCAGACGGGCGTCGGGCCCCAAGTCACGAGCCACGTCTTTGGACTGAAGAAGGCTCTGGAGGGTGCGGATGGCAAGGGACTGCAAGGCCAGGACTGGTTGGTCAGCGATGAAGGCGTCGAGTGGGTCTTGGAAAGCGTGGACGATATCAGCCGTACCGTCACGCTCGGCCAAGGCAGCTTTGCGAAGGGGATGGAGAAGGCCAAGCTTTGACCCGCCAGGCCGCCATCTAGAGCGATGGACACATAGTTCGTTGGTTAACCGAAACAGTGCAAAACATGGACTATGCTCTTCAGCGCACCGGCGAGTTATCAGAACAACGGCCGCTACAGGTCTCATAGCTGCATTTTGAGACCACGAGCGTGCTAGGGCGCGCTGTACGAGCCGAATGGTGGTGCTGGATGCATGCTGCGAGGTGAGCACGGGGTGGGGTAAGTTATCCCGTGAGGAGAGGGGTTGGTAGCATGTCCGTACGGCATTCACGTGACCTCGACGACTGCAGCGGTCAAGCCTGGGGGTATACGATAACGACGGATCCGTTCGAGCACCCCATTACCTTTCGAAGGCAGATGCTTTCTTTTCCTCACTACAGCTGCTCCTTGCCAGACTTTACGGCGTCTGTACCTGTTTAGTAAAGTAAGGCTGGGCGCATACGCCTATCTGCAAATCCAACACTGTCCCGGTGGAGATAAGCAACACGACTGATGTGATCCGCTCTGACGTCAGAGAGCACATGGGTACGGACCGTGAAAAGTAGCGTTGTCATTCCTCTTCCTCTTCATTCCAACTTCCACCATGTACCAGTACAAGGACCAGCACCACGACAATGAGACACCAGTTGGCGACAACTCGTTCATCTGCTGCGGCGCAGTGGTGAGCAGCTCGACCATGCGCAATTCCCGGGCATGCGGGAAGGGGACCCGGATCTCCAGCTCTACCCTCTACGATTCCCACGTCTGCTGTGGGACGGGCCTTTCGTCTTCCACCGTCTACCGATCTCGCATCTGCGGGACACGACACTCGTCGGCATCGCTCATCCCTCGATTGGAGCGATGCCAGATCGCCTCTTCCACCGTGTACGATAGCCGTATCGGTGTTTCGCTGGTCTCGGGTTCGACCATCAAAGACAGCCGGATCGGCGACTCCGAGATCCGAAGTTCCACCGTGACCGACTGCGTCTTGTACGATCTCACTCGACACAGCCAGGGTATCACGGGCGACCGCTCCGGCAGAGGACGATTCGAGTTTGATCCCCATTACATGCCCATCCAGCCCGACCATCACCACCACCATCATGATGTCGATCATCGCGTGTCCAGCTGGGTCAGCAGCGTCGCTTTCCCTTCCGAATCCAAGACGGAGACCCAAGGTCATGATATGGGAGAAAAGTCGCCGCTCATGCCAGGTGAGCTGATGAATGGAGGGAAAGGGAGGACGCTGATTTGCGCGTTCCAGGCGGATACACAGCCAGCTCTGGAGGCGAGGCCGTGAATGATGACACACAGAGCTCGTTGGCGTGTGGCTGTGTGATTGCATAGGGTGCGTCGATGTGCCCCGGAGGCTGCCAACGTTCCTTTCATTCACTCCTCCATTGTAAACTGTAGATCTTCCTTCTCATCGAGATACTTGTTGGAACACGTTGAAACACATTCACCAATGGTTCCCATATATTGAATACCACCTATGTTGACCTTGTATCTCTCTAGCCTCGTTGCGCCAGTCGGGAGATCGACGACTGCATGACAAACCGGGAATAAGCAGACTCCATACATGCCTCTTTGCGGGGCTCCTTTCTTCTTTGAATGCAGATGACGATCATGACGAGTCCACACAGAAAGCATCTTGAGGGATACTCCCTTCACATCTTGATCCCTCCTCCATGCTCGACGTTTGCGTTCACCTTCTTCAGCCATGGCCACTCGCCTTGATGACCGAGCCATCACAGGCCAGCCGATGCCAACCTTTGTCGCCGCACCAGTCGTGATCATCGAAGGGTCCACAGCGGCCCACGTGCCAGCGGGGTATCCTATCACACGCGTACCGCCCAACGTGGACGTGGCTGCCCTCATCGACCAGGAAGCCGCCGAGCTCGAGCTGGAAAAGAAAAAGGAGCGCGAGAGATGGGTCCGCGGTCTCGACAATGCTGATCTGAACGCCTTGTTGCGAACGTTCGACAAGGTATGAAGCAAGCTCTTGCACGAACGACCCGTGCTGACAGTGTCGGTAGCAAGTCCAAAACGTGCACATCGCCCCGCCACCGTACGACAGCTTCGATGCTGCCAATCGGGGCATCGATCTTCAACCATCAGAGGATGAGGAATTCACCGTGGACAAGCTTCGAAGCAGCCTCGAACGATTCTACGCATCCGTGATCACCGGACTCCTTCGATCAGCGAAAGAGGTTCAACGCATCCGACGATGGGAGGAAGGCGGGTCGCGAACGACGGTCGCCCTTGTGGTAGGTGTCTTGAACTCGCTTGGAGCGTCAGTCTGACTTTCAGCAGGTGTACTCGATTGCTTTCTACTACAACCACATTTCCACCGCGGTCCTTCTCTTCTTTTCTGTGCTCGTCCTCGTGCCGTCCTCGCGACGGTTCTGCTTTGCGTCTCCTCAAAAAATACCCTCGGCCTCCTCACCTGAAGCGCAAGGGGAACCTCGCAGATACGCCGACACGGAAACCAAGGCCTCAAACTGGGCGGAAGAGATGCAGGATCTGTTCACGAGCTTTGCTTCGCCCGGTAGCGTGGGAAGCGGTGGAAAGGTGGGGGACATGGACGTGTCGGAGGAAGTCAACGGAGTCATGGTCAGGGATATGGAGCGAAGGGGTGACAGCGACAGTGCGGAAGGGAAGTCGAAGAAGGAGATGGCAATGGAGCTCTACGGCAAGCCATCGATGAAGATCATCGGCGGGTTGGCCGACAAGTGGGAGAGGGTCGCGAAGTAGGTGGTTTGCGTCGATGTTTGGCATCCTGATCTCTGATGTTGTTTGGCAGTGCACTCGAACCGACGCCGCCATTTCTCCTCGAGCCTGCTCGTACCCGGGTCTTCAGCTGGCTGATTGCTCCCTTGCTCGGTGTGTGTTCTTCGACATCTCTCATACTTCGGCTTACGCCGACATCATCAGTGCTCTCCCTCTTCGTCACAGAGCGCATGGTCTGCCGAGCTCTGGGACTAACCTTTGGCTTTCTGCTGTTTGGCAAACCGGTCATGGACGTTGTCTTGGCCGAACTAGACAGGCGGATTCCCCGCTGGAGGGAAAGGCTGATCTTGGAGAAGTGAGTATCTCAATTTGGCGTCAGGAATTCTGTGCAAGAAATGAGCCAACGATTTCGGCAGCAACATCCTCTCGGACGTTCCCACCAACTCCCAACTCATTCTTAGACTCTTGCGGGACGCCGAACACACACGTCAACCACTACCACCACCATCCCCGCCTCCCGAGGATGATGACGACGGGTCTGACGATTCCGATGTCAACTCGGACGGAGACTCGATGAAAATGAAGCAGAAGATGAAGAAGACGGCAGACAAGATGCAAAGCAAGACGAGGACAAAGGCCCGTAAGGCTTGGGACAAGGCCGGAGCGATAAAGGAGGAGGTGAGCGGACTGGGAATAGTCGGTCTTTGCAGTCTGATCGCCATCAGGGATTTGCTTGGATCACGGGTCATAAGAACATCCATTCCGAGGGCAAGGCCAGGGTGAGCGTTTCGGTCTCGGCTGTGTATTCGGACTGATACCGTTCAGTCGACACTTCGCAAGCTACATATCTCCGAAGACAGCAAGCCAGCAAAAGCAGTCATCGAGCACTTTCACGACAAGGACGAAGATTCAACTTCGAGCGCCGATCGTAAGTGGCACGCCTACGCCTTGAGAAAACTGACAGAGGCGCCCCGCATAGGCTTTTACGTCCATCATTGGAAACACGGACCAGGACACTTGATCATCCATCGCCCGACAATACCCGAATCTGGAACCGACTCGTTCACCTCCGCTACAATCACCTTCACCACTATCCGCCATGTACCAGCGGCCAGAAATGTCAGTGTCAACCCCGACGAGACGCCCGATGAGGGTCATTTGACCATCTCTGTTAATGACATCATTGCGATCAAGAAAGAAGGCATGAACTGGCCTGGACGCATCTTGACGTCCTGGGCGCTCGATGCGGACGGCGCGGGAGGGACCGGATTGGAGATCCAGATCATTAGGCGGGATCTGGCGGGAACGTCGGCCATCGATGCGAACACCGACGCACAAGGTGGTCGGGCGGAAACGATACGGCTGAAGGCGATCGTGAGGAGGAACGAGCTCTTCGATCGACTGCTTGCGCTGGGGGACCAACGCTGGGAGATGTATTAGTATCCCAGGGCTGGTTGAATGATATACGCAAATAGTTTGTAGCATGATGGGGCCAGATACACGCTCCCGTCTCATATTATGATATACGTAATCAACGCCGATGCAAATATCAAGACATGTTTCACGCTTGCCCACATTCATTCTCGCCTAGAACCAGGTGGGACCAGGTGGGTTGCGCAAATCCCGGTTTACGCTCCTCAGTCTCAACTTTCGAACCACTTCTCGAGGCGGCGCGGACTGGCAGGATGACCCCGGCTCACCTAGGATACACACTTGACCCTCCGTGATTTGTGAACTCACTAGCGCCGCTACCTGCTATGGCAAGGCTCAAGGCCTTCATCAGTGGTCATGTCTTAATTGTTCAAAGTGGAGTAGAAACGGCACCACCGAAGTAAGGTGAGCGGATCGGAGAAGCCGGTCGATTTCAAATAGAGATCTTCTGGTCACCGTTACCCCAGTCGCAAGCAAGGTATCGCAGCCTCTGGGACACAGGCAAGCGCAGAACCCACGAGATCTGCCACACTCGCTAGCCATCCAATATTGGACCGGCTAAAGTAGCCAACGGTGTCCGGGGATCTAACCAAGTGCTACCTCTTGCATGCGATTGGGGATACCTGTTCGGCCTCGCTTTCTACATGCATCGCGGAGGATGGCATCCACATCGGCATTGAAGAACGTGTTATCCAATGCAAAGTCACCGTATCTCCTACAGCACAAGAACAATCCCGTGGCTGTTTGTCCTTCCTTACGCCGGCAATGCGAGTGTTGATCAAGGGCGTAGTGGCAAGAGTTCACCCCAGAGACCATCAAGCTAGCCCAAGAACTACAGAAGCCTATCTTTCTCAGTTCAGGCTACTCGGCATGTCACTGGTACGTTCTCGTGGCATCCTGCTTCTCTCGGACTTCATCTCGGAACGCAGGTGTCATGTCTTAGCCCACGAGTCGTTCGAGGATGAGGAGACGGCCAAGATCATGAACGAGAGCTTTGTCAACATCAAGGTGGACAGGGAGGAGCGGCCGGATGTCGACCGAATGTACATGACTTATCTGCAGGTGAGTAGGATGGAACCGAGTGAAACCCGATTCTGAGTGCGGGACGAGTCTAGGCCACCCAAGGGGGCGGTGGATGGCCTCTTTCCGTCTGTGAGTGGTACCCAGGAGATCAGGCCAACAAAATTCACCACCCCATCAGTCATGACCCCAAATCTCGAGCCATTCTTTGCGGGTCAGTCATCCAAACTACCGATCCAATTCTAGCTCACTCGGTCGCCTACAGGAACATACTTCCCTCCTGGGCGCTTTCGAAACCTCCTGGACCGCATATCTGATCTGTAGGTTGGGGAATGCGCTCATGAATCTGACGCCTCGGACGCAGCTGGGAGGAAGACCAAGCGAAGTGCGAGGAGATGGGAAAGGGTGTGATCGAGTCGCTGAAGGGGATGAACTCGACTTCCGTACGTCCTCTTGTTTCGTGCTCGCCTGCACTCGACCTTATGCTGAACCTTGAGTAGACCCGCACGCCGTCCTCGCTAGCCCACATCCTCTCCCAATCCCCATCCTCCAATGTGTACCAACACCTTCAAAAGACATACGATCCACGTTACGGCGGCTTCTCTTCATCTGGACCCAGGTCGACAGGCCCAAAGTTCCCCAGCTGTTCGTTGACAACCGAGATCTTGGCTCGCATCGCCATCGACGATGCAACCGCCCGAGATATGGGGATCAGGATGTTGAGGGGCATCTGGGAGGGCGGAATACGCGATTGGGTGGGGGGCGGCGTGGCGAGGTATAGCGTCGACGAACAGTGGAAAGTTCCTCATTTCGAAAAGATGCTGTACGTTTTTCACGTGTCCCGTGGCATTTGACTCACCTGGAGATGTAGATACGATCAGGCGCAATTGATATCTGCTGCCTTAGACTTTGCCTTGCTCAGCGATAGCGAATCAGATCGAAAGATGTGCTTGGATTTGGCGAACGACATGCTCGAATATACCTTCCGAGACCTGCTCAGTCCTGAAGGGTGCTTTTGGAGCGCCGAAGATGCCGACTCCGCCGCGGTTGCGGGTGGGAAGAAGACTGGTGCGTGTCCTCGTGCTACAGTAGATGGGTCGGCTGACGATGACTGTAGAGGGAGCCTTCTATGTGTGGACTCAGGAGGAGATAGAAAAGCTTCTCGGCGAAAATTCACCATTGTTCCAGGAATTCTTTGGAATCAAGATGGCGGGCAACGTGGATCCAAGGCATGATGTGCACGGGGAGTTGACTGGCAAGGTGAGTATGGATCAGTATGCAGCGCTGAGATGCAATGCAGAACATATTGCATCAACGTCGTTCCTTCACGGAAACAGGAGTCCGATTCGCGAAGTCCGCGGAGGATGTGCAAAGGGTAGTACGGGAAGGTTGTGAAATCCTCAAACAGCATCGAGACAGTAGCAGGGAGAGGCCAGGACTTGACGACAAGGTGAGGGAGGGAGGAAAGACTGTATGAAGACTGATGACGCCCAGGTGTTGGTTTCTTGGAACGGCTTGATGGTGAGTCATTTAAAATACGCGCGGGATAGATCTGACCACACCAACCAAAGTTGACGGCTCTTGCCAAAGCGTCCTTCGTACTCCCATCCGAGCTCTACCCTATCGCTACACGCTGCATTCCAGTCGCCGAAAAGGTGGTCGAGTTTATCAGGGCGGAGATGTGGGAGACAACTACCCGAACCCTGACGAGAAGCTACCGACAGGGAAAAGGACCTGTAAGCTGTTGATGTGAAGTATCTTCTGACGTACAGATCGCACAAACGGATGACTATGCGTTTCTCGTCCGAGGTCTCATTGATCTGTACGAGGCTTCCGGGAACGAAGATCATCTTTTGTTTGCAATCGAGCTACAACAGAGACAAGATGAGCTATTCTGGGACGAGGAGAACGGAGGCTACTTCGCTAGTGCCCCCGACGAACATGTGCTCGTGCGAATGAAAGACTCCCAGGTGCGGATAACTTTCCGTCTGCGAAGTACGTCATTTCTGACAGCTTGCAGGACGGAGCCGAACCGTCCGCTACCTCGGTATCCGTTCACAATAACTCCAAGCTGTCCCTGCTCGCCTCGAACGACTATGACATGTACGAAAAGAGGGCCGAGGACACCTACCTCAGTATAGCGGCAGAACTGGAGCAGATCCCCAGGGCATTTGCGTTGACTGTCTGCGGTCTGATGGACCTCGAAAAGGGCTACCGAGAAGTGAGTCGCGTCTAGGGAAAGCTGAAACTGACGAGCAGTTTGTGGTCATGGGTCCGCCAGAGGATCCGAGTACTAGAGCCATCCTGAAATCCTTGCGAGAGGTGTACATTCCCAACAAAGTGGTCATCCAGATCGATCCAGCCAACCCGCCGGTGAAACTCGCCGAGAAGAACGAGACGGTAAAGTCTTTAATGGACGTCAAGGAGTCATCGCCAAGCCTACGTGTATGCGAGGGTGGTGTCTGTGGGCTGCCAATATACGAGCTCGAAAAGATCAGAGCTGCTGTTCGAGGTGAATAGACCGGCACGGGATCTCATCTCATACGAACAAGTAGTTGTTATGATCAGCTGGTAGTTGACAAAACCCATCGATCGCTCTGCCACTATCAGCTAGCCTTGATGGAGATTATTTCGGAAGGCTCGGCGAGTTGTACCGGGCCCACAACACTGGTGGCCGGCCCGGACGACGGGCCCTCCCGCTAAGCTTGAGAAGGGTGTTTTCAGTTGACACTCCGCTGATTGCCGTTGCATTGTGCGACGTAAAGCGTGGGGAATTGTGGAGCGGAGGATAGAAGTCGGACTGCGGATGCTAAAACAGCACAAAGTCCGAGCGGCGTCGACAGCTGATCGGGGTTGCAGGTGGCAATTAAGAGCAGTCAACCCGAACAGACCGGTCGATCCCGGTAGTATATCAACAGTAGATCACAGACGGGGCCTTGTCTCTTGATGTATCATCCCCTGCCATGTTTTCCAAACACAAGTCCAAAGCTACAGAGACAGCATCCAGGAATCAAGGCGAGATCAAGCCGGAGGTGCAGATTGATCATGTAGAGAATGCGGCTCTCCACACAAAGACGGCGGCGCTGCCGACTGTACTTCCCATCGACTCCGAGACGTCAAAGTACCTTGATCCCGATCTGGTCATTTCTGAAGAGAAGAATGCGCAGATCAAACGACAGCTGGACAAGCGCATCCTGCCTTTCCTTATCGGGACGTATTTCTTCCAGACCTTCGACAAGGGCACGCTGTCGTTTGCGTCCGTCATGGGTATCCAGCAGGACACGAATCTGCATGGACAACAGTATGCGTTGTTAGGCACGATTCTGTATATCGGTATCCTTGTCGGAGAGGTAGGTCGGTTGAAACTCGGAAGGGGACTACTGAGCTGATCGGCGGGGAACAGCTGCCGATGAATCGACTGATCCAGCGCGTTCGGCTGGGGAAGTTCTTGGGCATCTTGGTGACTGTATGGGTGAGTGTGCGGAAGGAATACAAGACCGAAGAATGCCGGCTCAGTCGAACGCAGGGAGCCATCGTCCTCTGCCATGCAGCATGCAAGACGTGGTCGCAGCTGATGGCGGTACGATTCTTCTTGGGACTGATGGAGTCGTGAGTCAAGATGTGTCCGGTCCGTCAAAGATCAGCGCTGACGAGAGATGCAGAGGAGTACAGCCTTGCTTGATGACCATGACCACGGTGAGTTCTGCTCGAGAAGACTGAGCGCCGAGCTAAGCGATCTACAGATGTATTACAGGCGGTCTGAGCATCCTACCATCATCTCTTACTGGTACTGTCAACAAGGGGTCCAGTCAGTTCTCTCGCTTTCTTTGCTTGACTAGCGAGGTGGGACTGATCTGTGACCATGTTGTGCGATAGATTGATTGTCGGCGGTATCATCGCATGGGCTCTCACGCACGTCACCTCGGGCCCCATCTACTCTTGGCAGGGACTCTTCCTTGTGGTCGGAGGTTGGTGTTTCCCCGTTCGCCTCTGACGATTAGCGTTTCTGACCAGGACCTGTAGGCTTGACGGTCATCTGGGGCATCTGCATCATCATTTTTATGCCGGATTCACCGATGAAGGCGAAATGCTGGACGGATCAAGAAAAGACGTTCATCATCGAACGATTACGCGTCAACGAGCTGGGTGTGCAGGAGCGAAAATTCAAGTGGGAACAAATGTGGGAGAGTGAGTCGCCGTTTATGCGCTGGACGTTGATCTGGACATGTCTTCTGACGGCGATTCTCAGCCTTCAAGGATCCCGTCGTTTGGGTCTATCTGCTTCTGCAGTTTGACTCTTTCTTGATCGTCAATGGGCTCTCTACGTTCTCCAACATTATTGTCAAAGGCTTGGGCTTCTCAGTGTACGTCCGTCAATGCCTCCTTGTACTCTGCTGACCTCCATGGTCGCTGTAGACCACAAACACAGCTGTTGAATCTGGCGCAAGGGGGAGTTTCGATCCTCATCTTCATTGGTACTGCTTGTTCTGCTGAGCGACGACGTGAGACTGACGAACACGCAGGATCGGCGTGGCTTGCCAGGCTCACCAATCAGACTTGTCTCGTCCTGGTCGCCTTCATGACGATAGCGATGGCAGGGACGATCGCCCTGGATAGTGTCGCCGTGACCTCCAAGACGGCGGCAGGACTGTTGATCGCCTTCTGTCAGTGGCTGTTTCCCGAAGCTGCTCCATAAAACGAGCTCATGACGAGCGTTTAGACTTTGCCAACTTTGTGATCGCCTCAGGCAATCTCCTGTGGTCCTTGGTGACCAGAAACATCGGTAAGTCTCTGCGACATCTTGCGAGAGAGAAGGAACTGACAACGACCCATCTCAGCCGGTCAATCGAAAAAGGTCACGACCTTGACGCTCATGTTCGTAGCGTATGCCGTAGGAGCGATCATTGGTCCACAGATTTTTCAAGTGAGTGGTTGACAGCGTGTCCGTGCCGGCTATCGGGGTGCTGCTCATCATTGTGACGCAGTCTAAAGATTCGCCACGGTATCACACCGCTTTCGCTGTGCATATCGCTTTGTATGGTGAGTGATTGATGCAGCACCACATCTCCTCCACTCATGCTTGGTTCCTCCAGCGGTTTACATTGCTGCCACCATCGTATTGCGCTTCTTGTTGATGAGAAGAAACGCGAAACGACGCGCGGAGGTCGATGGTACTGTGAGTGATCCTGCACGGTCGAAGAAGTGATCTTACAGCCTGCCGCTGCAGACCGCTGAAGTACTGCGTCACGAGAACGCGTTTGCGGATTTGACGGACCGACAGAACACGACTAGTTTCCGATACGCTTATTGATGTAGGAATGGCTGGCGGGCTGCTCCCATCTTATCGGACTATAATTTGCCATGAATGACTTGACGTTACCTGTCGAGGGGTCAGAGGGGAAATGACACTCTTGACTTCACGACGACCCGACCCGATGTTAGCGTGTGTGGATGAGAAAGGAGAACCGCATTCCATGTTTGGGGCTATGACCATTCCGGAAAGAGGGGCTAGTTCAGAATGACGGTCACGATAAAACCAGCCCTGCTCGTGAACGCGTCATAACGCTGAATCTTTTCTCCGAGACTACCAAGAGAAAGGGGTGATACGATGAGGAACTCCCACATCCGTTCTATTCCCCCAGAACTTGTCCTTCCCCACTTCACATGTCCCAAGAAGACAAGCAGGACAAGCAGGATACCCTCGACACGCCCAAGCCCAATACGCAAATGACTTCTCCACTCGACGCACCACCGGCACACGACACGACCGAGGGTTTGGCGTCCAAGCTTTCCTCCACGTCCATCTCCTCCGATGGGCCTCTTCCCGCGCTAGACCACTCCTCGACCCCTTCTGCGTCGAGCACAACCCTGTCATCCCTGTCGAGCGATGGAGACGAGGTGGAAAGTCCAGAGATCGGGGCAGTCGACACCGATGGCATGGACGCTTCGGATCCGGTGCTCAAGTACAGGCAGGGCATATATCTGTATACCGTGAGTCTTTCCCGTCGACATGACGACCCTCAAGTCGGCTTCACCTCATGCCATTGTCGCAGAGAGAGCTCTATCGCCAAGCAAGGGCGCAGAGCGCAAAACCGTCTGCAAAAACAGACTCCGTTGCGCCTAAACTCAGTGGAAGTACGTATCCACAGGTTTCCCCTTTATAACCGCTTGCTGATCACAGTCCGGCAGTGGAGAGAATGGCAGCCAAGAAGGCGCTCGCTCAGCGAATGAGAGATTGATCACGGCACAGCGTCAGCTCTGCCCCTTTTCATGGATCCCGACCAGCATGACCAGCTTTTGTGCATCTGTATCAGTCGATGTGTTTTAGATATGTATTTCTAGTGTTCTGTTGTGGCTTTCTCATTCAAGACACCAGGATCCACCCCGATCTGACATATACTGCCAAGCACCACTACAACGCCACAGCCGGACGATCGCACACTCAAGTAAACCATCCACGCCCCATTGATTTCCACTCTCTCCTCGGCACTCAAGCCTCTAGAACCGCCATCCTCGGAGTCTGAAGATATCCTTTTTGATCCCCTTCGCTTCCCTCCTCGTCCGTCTTCTTGTAGTCGGTCATGGGAAGCACATCGGCGTTCCCTTGCTCCAACGACGAGTCTGCAAACGCTGGCGAAGTCTCGATGGTGGTACTGTCGGGTGCATCCTCGGGGATAATGAGGTTCAAGATCACCGCCACGATGCCGGCGATCAGGTCTGTGGGCGCAGAGGGGGGTAAGAAAGGACCACGAGCGCCTAGACAAGGCTCCAGACTTACAGGGTGTAGAGAGGATGATGACAATGGAGTTGAAAAACCCAGCCAGTGCCGTACTGGGGTTATCGACGCCATCGAAGAGGTAGCTGAGTGCATGTCAGCAATCTCCTCGGCTAGCCATCTAGACTCACGTAGCCCAAGTCGGTACCAAGAGGTTCCCCAAGCCGAAACTCAAGGAAGCAGCCAAGATGAATCTGTCCTTTCGGGTGAACTTTAGATACGACAGGACCTTGACACCCGAGGTGACCACCGAAGCAAACAGAAACTACAGTGATTGTGATCAGTTTTTCGCGTACAGCCCGTTCCACAGCAGACATACCGTGGTGACGCCTCCGAGGACCGGGTTGGGAATCGCGAGGAACACGCCCGAAATCTTGCCGAGCACACCGTAGAGGATCAAGAAGGAAGCACAGATGTAGCCCGCTTTGCGGTTCGCGCATCGGGTGAGAGCGATGACTCCGTTATTCTGAGCAAAGATACTGAGGAGATCGGTGTCATTTGAGGGATGTCTGTGGTGGAGAGGGCGGTGCTTACCTCATGGGTGTGACAGTCATCAAGCCGGATCTGTAATCTGTCAGTCTGGGTCGAGCTTCCGGATGGTTTCGAACACCTACAAGAAGCCCGCAACACCGTCCGCTAAAACACCTCCTTGGATTCGCGAGTCGAATTCCGGCTTCGCATTTCGTCAGCTAAAGTGTCTTTACGGTTACATGCGAAAGCCAGGTACTCACCCCTTCCACCTCGACTCTCGATACTTCTGAAGAAGCAGTGATACTGGACATATCCGATTCAGCTCACTTCGACCACACGCCAACCAGTAAGTGGGTGCTCACTCGCCGATAGCTTCCATGGCAAGAGCGATATACACACTCAAGCCGGGCAAGACGGCCGGTCCGTACACTCTCAACTTGAACCGATGGACCCATAGGAACGTGATGGCGGGTGAAGAGCTGATGGTCGACGAATCCACATAGCCTGCAGCGCCAGCCACAATCATGCCGACAATCAGCCCGATGATGATACTGGCGTTCCTCATGAAGGGCGAGCCAAAGATCTCGACCTATTCCACGCCGAGATCAGCCATGGTGCTGGAAACCATCGGCACAGGCTTACGATAACGATGGTGACGAACGAGAGGAAACCCAGGCCGAGGAACTGGGGGGAACCGAATCTGAGCCCAACGTTACAAATGAACATCCGACCTTTGATGAAGACGAGCTCACGGCAGAGGCTTGACGCCAAAGATGGTCGGGCACAAGGCGAAGATGCTGGGCGCAGCGGGCCTCGCCTGACAGCCGTTGGCACCGCCTATCAGAACGGATGGTCAGCGAATAGAACCACTCTGCGACCGCCGTGCTCACCGCCCCAGTTCAGGAACCCAGAGTCCCCAATCAACGATGCGCCAATCAGTACGACGGTGGTGCCCGTCACCAAGGGTGGGAAGATCTTGCGCAGTTTGGACGGCGGGACGAACGAAAGGGCGATCTCGAGGAAGGAGCAGACGAGGGTCGTACCGATCAATGCGCCAAAGGCACTTCCCGTCAATCGTCAGTCCGCAATCCCCTACTCCCCTTCTTCCACTTACTCGGGACAGGCGTCTGTGGCATGTTTCTCAGCATAGGTTCTGGATTCCACTCCACAAACGCACCTCGGACCGCGGTTCCATCCGCACCCATCGTGCTGGTGCACGTCCCATCCTTGTACAGAGCCTCAAAGATCGCACTCGCGGTGGAAAGACTGGCAAAGCTCGTTCCGACGACGGTAATCAGGCCCGTGCCGAGATAGTACCCCTTGTAAAGATGAAATCTGGACATTTGCACCATCGACAAGATGCCCGAGGCGATGAGCGAGGACGAGATCATGTACGACTGCAGATCCGCCGAGAGATTCAACGACGAGGAAAAGATGATTGGAGGCTAGCCCAGGATGGCGTCAGCTCGCGATGCTGAAGCTAGGGTTTGCACTCACCGTGATCACCCCCGCCAGCATGGCGAGAGAATGCTGGAACCCTACATACGAGGCGTCAGCGGCCGAAGTCAATGAGCGTCAGTGGATTTGCACACCAACCTCCTACGATGGCCAGCAATAATGGCAAATCCGCATTCAAGCTGTAAAATGGAGGCGGTCTTCGCGGTTCCTTTTTCCCATAGGGGAACGACGGAAGACAGAGGAATCCAAAGTCGTAGTCGCCGAACCATCCCTCACTGACGTATTCAACCGTCAATTCCAGCATCGTCGGCACGGATCTAGAAAGGTTTACTCACCGGGTCGAGACCTTTTTGAGGACCCTCTTGGGGAGCGAGTCAGCAGGATGTACGTCCATGTCTTGTTAATTGTTGGGGAAGAACCGCACTTTGCATCGGCTACCCTTTCTACATCTCCTTATAACAGGCGGCCGCGCAGACAAGCAGAAAGCAGCGCGGAGTAATTTGCAAAGATAAGCAAGCTCGCTCCGTGCACTTCGCACATGTTGACGTAAGGCGGAAAGAGACATCCCCTTCGATCGCGGAGATAGCTTTTCTGGCTCGACGACTGATTGGACGCCCTGCTTGCCGCTGCCCTTCGGCTTATCGTCGCTTGCGCGGGAATCACTCCATCCCGCAGTAGCTGTAAGACCCGTGCATAAAAGTAGGATAGTCCGCACCCAAATCACCAGAATTGCGTCAGATCAGGGTGGATGCCGTCCACCGTCCTCAGTAGTACAATATTCGACGCCGTCGTCGAAAACTGAATGCAACTTAGTCCCAAAGTCTCTCGAGAAAGGAGGGACGCGTTCACGCGTTCTCTTACCCCGTTGCCTACAAACACGCCAGCCCGGCGCGCGACCTCCATATCCACCCCGACCCCGACTTCGCGGTCCTCAAAGTTGTCGTAAAAGTCCCGCTTCCCGACAAACACCTTGTCCCAACCCTCGGACGCGAGCCACATCCTCATCTCTTCTGCCCATTCGTCGTCCGCGTCCGTCAGAATATACACCATGCGCAGGAGCGGGTGGTTCTTGCGCATCCGTCTCGCTCGGGCAATGACGTCCAATGTCGAGGGCGAGCATTTCGCTCGATACAGTCCCATTCTCGTGGCTTCCACCATCTCGGGCGGGGGAGGCACGTTTTCGTTTCCAGGGAGTAGGGGCAGTTTGTTGAATGAAACAAATGGACTAGCAACAGGCTTGTCAGTCTTGTCGTCTCTCCACCCGTGGGACCGACGTACGCAGACCGCATACCCTTCTCCTCGCAGACAGCCTCCCAGTTGTCCCCCTTGCGGAGATGCAAAGCCAAGACATGCTTCCACATCGACACCTTGGGCACGATCTTGGAGGTCGTGTGCTGGATCTTTTCGAGATTGTATGGCGTGTAGTCTGGCGCGATTTCTGGCATGAATCGATTGAGGATGGAGAGCACCGTCGGAGAAAAGGAAAAGTGTTTCATGACGGGGGATTGGATGAACGAGTCGAACAGCTGCATCGGTCCGTCCGAGTCGAAGAATCTACCGAGATATCAGCGCAATGTGTTGGGCCATCCGTGTAGACTCACGCATCGTCAAACACCTCCCCCACTATACGGATACATCCCACTTCCGAACCCAGGAGGAGGACCTGCAGCTGATGTATCCTCGCTTGGCCATCTCCCTGCAACGCCAAATCCCCTTCTGGGTTGGCCTCTGTCTTCAGAGTATAGACTCGCTGTTTGTACGGCGGACAGACCCTTCGAAAGTGCCATGCGCTGGCGTCGGGCGTCAGTCGACCCGCAGTGGACCGGTCATGGAATCAACTCACGGAACTGCGCGAGGAGTATGGTAGTACGCTTCGAAACCTGACACGACAGTGGAGAGGAACGCCGACAGAGGTATCTTTGCCGACCTCCACGGCCACTCCGATACTCTAAAGGGCCATTCCTGCGGGGCGCACGGGTGAGCCAGACACCCAGATGAGGTGCCGTCAACTCACCGTGTCGTCCTCGACGTATGGCTCGAAGGCCAGTGACCTATTCCCGAGGACAGCCAGATGGTGTTGTAGTCTGTAGCGAGTCAGCAGAGGTCTCTACCGGCCTTTGTCATCTCACAGGACTCGTTGAAGCTAGTCGGATCGTTAGCTTGATCACGGTTTTGGGAAAGGCAGCTTACCTGATGATTGAAACCTGGAAACGCAAGGACGAGCCATCAGTCTCGTCTACCGCATTGACGCGACGAGCGAAGAAGACGCACCAGTACCCCTCGGCACATCAAACCTGTACTACATGAATTTCCTCCCTCCTCACCGGTACCTGGCCACTCACTTGATGAACCGACCCTCACTTCCCTCGGGGTATCCTACTTTTCCACTCAGCTGCGGCAGGTTATACTCTGTCCTCTTTTCCAGCGAGTAGCTCGGCGGGAACGGTGGCGAGGGATACCAAAAGAAAACGGTCAACAGGATGACCGGGAGGAGGAGCAATCTCAGGTGGTTCCGGCGCGACGTCGGGACGGACGGTATTATCGAAACGAACCGATTCTTGAGGATGCCAAAGTTTGCCGAGTCGAACGTTATCGGCGGGCCCAGTGGGTTGGGGACAGTGACCCTCATCGGGGTGTGAGTATTTGGTCGAGGATGGTGGGGGTGGATGGATCGACGTCTCGTCTGTACGCGCTACTTATTATAGGGGGACCCGCGTCAGAGTTTAATCAAGCTCGCTGTGGCGTTCGTTCCCGTTACCGCCCTGGAACCTCGGACTATCTTCCAGCCAGCACACGGGACATGCATTCGTAGAGGAGGACATGGCTACAAAGACACTCATGAGAGACCGGCACTGCCCATGGGAATCATGGACGAGCTCGTCACGCTCGCCGTCTCGGCGGGAAGGGTCGAAGAGCCCATGGTCGTCGTACTCTCGTACACCGAGGACGAAGACCATGCGTCGGTCGCGCTGGGAAGAGGGGCAGATGTCGGCGAAGACGGCGATCCCGGCGGCGGAATGGTCGAGGAGGCGGACGAGTCGGTCGAGTCAGACGAGGAGGAGGTAGCGGGGTAAGAGGAGGAAGCGGTAGGGGTGGAAATAGGCGGGGGAGCGGAAGCAGACCTTTGGCCAGAACTCGTCCATCCCTTGTTGGAAGAAGCGGCGGACCCGCCCTCCCATCCAGACATGTACTTGGCGATGAGATCGACCGCACTGTCGTCCCCGGCCGCGGGATCCTGCGACGATTCGAGATAGCTGATCAAGGGAGAGTAGCCCGCCGGGAAAGTCGATGCAGAGGGCAGGGAGGCGGAGGCGACGACTCGCGAGAGGGTCGGGTTCGAGGGGTTTGAGAGGTAGCCTTCGGAGATGACGGGCACGTACTGATTCCCGACGTGGATGTAGTGTTGGATCTGTCCTTGGCTCTGTTGGGTTGGCGCCGAGGGAGCGAACGGGTCGATGGTTGCCGTGTTGGCCACACCACCATTGTCACTTGCCACGCCCTGAACAGTGCCCACGAGACCTTGAGCGGATCTCATGAGGCCCGACCCTCCTAGCAGGCCCGTCGCTTGGCCAACCACCCCGCCGACGGCGCCAGCCTGGCCGAGGGTCGACCCGAGGACACCCTGAGGACCCGCAGCCGATGATGCCGTTGATCCACCAAGCAGTCCAGTCGCGCCACCGAGCAGTCCAGTCGCACTCCCGAGCACTCCACCGGATCCTCCGAGCAGTCCGCTCGTTCCACCGAGGAGCCCATTGACGCCACCGAGGGGTCCATTCGAACCACCCACTAGACCCGTAGCAGTGCCCAGCCTTCCCGAAACATGGCCTTGGGCGGTCTGGGCGATACCGCCCAGCTGACCATCCACGCCGAGACCGTTCGTCAAGCCCGATACCTGACCAAGGGACGATCCGACGATGCCTTGCACAGAGTTTGCCTGGCCAGCTCCGCCCATTTGTCCTAGGGTACCGGTGATGCCCGCGGTCTGACCCAAAGTGGAACCGAGCAGTCCTTGGACGGTGTTGGCGACACCTGCCGTCGAACCAAGCAGGTCATTCCCGCCAGCGGTCTGTCCGAGACTCCCACCAGCTTGCCCGCCCAGACTGCCGGCGACGGCCCCCAGTCCCGTCTGACCCGCCGAGTCGAGCTCGCCTTGAAGCCCCGATAGGCCACCTTGTCCTGCTTCCTTCCCAAGCTCCTGGACCGGCTGAGGAACGACCACGACCTCTCCGTCACTCATGAGGTACTGCCCGTTCCCAAGCTCGCCCACCACGGTGGGCAGTTCACTCGACAGCCCACCCTGGATCCTCGATCCGTCGGAATGGAGATTCCCCAGACCCAAGCCGCCGAGACCGTTGGCCGGCGCCGTGAGCTGTCGCCGACCGCGTCCCGAGCCTGCCAGACGTTGTTAGTTTATCTGGCATAGAAGTTAAGGGACACGTACCCCGTCGCCGAGTCATCTTGTGGACTCGGGGAGAGAGGTCCCATTCCGGCAACGGGGACTTTGAGCCCGCGTTAGGGTCTGGCGACGCGAGCTCGATTTCTAGTTTCGGGGTCGGGGCCGCGAGCGACGACGACGAGATGGCGAGCGAGGCGAAGATGATGGTGGGAGTAGAGGGGATCTTCATTGTGGCGAGCGGGAGGTAGGATGAAGGAAGCTGAGGAGGAGCGAGCAGGGAAGAGCGGGAACTAGGACTCGACCGGCGAGGAAGGATTCGAAGCGATATCTGTCAAAGATATCAAGACTCGAGTGCGCAGCACGTAAGCTTTGTAAAGGCGGGAGGCGGAAGTAGAGGAGAGAGGAGAGAAGAGGTCGGGTTGATTCACTGACAAAGAAAGTGGATGAGCAAATTAGAATCCTCGGTGCGCGTCTTATATCTGTTTGTTTTCGCCGTCGTCGTCGGACGCGAACATGGCTGGTTTGTTGGGCCAGACCGGGCAAGAGGCAGGTCGGCAGGCCCGGTGTGAGACAATACATCTATGATCATTCATCTATTGCTACCTGCCATGCCGAGGTCAGCCGGCAGCACGCCCGGTGTCGGACCGCGTCGACTCACAAGCTCGGATCTATACGTCTCCCTCGCCTTCCTCCTCATTCTCGCTCTCTGCTCCCCGGTCCTCGACCCGCTTGACCTCCCCTTCCCATCGGACATTCATCGCGACGGTCAACTCCATCATCGACGTCAGAGCCAGCGCGGCCGCCTGCCCCGCCCAGAGTCCTTTCAGACCCATGCCAGGTCGGCCCAGGGCCAACCACGAGCCGAACGGCAAGCCGAGGATATAGTAGCAGACGAGATGAATAACGGAGCCGATGTTTTGACGCCCGAATGCACGGAGGAGTGCCGCTCCGACGTTCTGCAGCCCGTCGAATGCTTGATACGACGCGAGATAGATCGCCTATGCAGCATGATAAGCTTCCTTCGCGAGGTTCGAAAGGCGTGACAGTTACCGTCTCGGCAGCAAGCTGGGCCACTCTGCGATCGTCCGTGAATATCAGCGCTATCTGATGTCGAAAAATCAGGACGAGCGCTCCGAATGTAAAGGTGACCATGAGCTCCAATATGAAGGCAGCGCGCAGTGTCCGTTTAGCTCGGGGTATCGCCGTAACACCAAGTCCCAGCAGATTCCCGACCTGAGAGATGGTGAGCAGAGGTTCTGAGATCATAGGCGACTCACTCTATTCGCAATGGCGATGGAGATTGCATACGGTCTGAGACTCGTCTGAGCTTCCGATCTCTCCTCTCCAGCAAAGGTACTCACGTCATGCAGACCACCTGGTCCAGCGTCGAGATCACCGCCTGGGCCGCGACCGCTTCCTTGCCCAATCTCCCTGCCAACAGCGCGACTATCTCGAACGCCCACATTTCCGAGCCGAACATCTGTCTGAGCATCAGTATTTAGAGGTCTTATGTGGATCAGGATGCGCAAACGTACGATTGCACCTGGGAGAGCCAGCTGCAGGATGCCCCACCACCCGAGCAGCGCCTTGCGATCCCATCCGTCTCCCCAGCATTCCCTCGCTTTCGTCAACGACACGTACAGCGCCAACAACAGTCCCGATGTCCAAAACGTGATGGCTGTCGAGATGGCCGCGCCTGCAGCGCCGAGAGAGGTATGGTGGACCAGATAGATCGAGATACCGACATGGAACGGGAGGAGCGCAAGCAAAACTATGGGCGGCGGGTGCATGATGCCTGTCGTGCACTCTCAGATCCTGACTCGACTTCCACCTAGACGTGGAGACTCACCCTGTACCTGCAGGAACGCCTTCATGGATTCCACCAGACTCAGACCCGGGATCGCAATGATCATGTACCGCATGTACCTGTGAACGCAGAAGCAATCAGCGCCCTCTTTCCCTTTTCTGATGAGCATCAACCCACACTTCCATTCCGCCAATGACGGCTTCCGGCTGCCCGAGCATGCGCAGCACTGCACCGATATTCCACCAGAGCGCAATGATCGGGAGGGTCGATACGAATGAAATCAGCAGCGTGCGCTGGAGATGGAGCGAGATCTGTGGACGCTGGTCGTTGTGCGGGAAAAGCGGAGAGGAGAGGGTCGTGAACGCCGCGGCGAGGGCGATTGGGAAGGGGTACCCTACGAGGTTCGTATGTCAGACCACGACCGAGCATGAACAAGAGAAGACACTTACCGGTCACCCCGGCCAACAAGGACGAGTTGCCCACGACCGCCAGATCCGTCGAAGATAGCCGCCCCACGACGAGGACGTTCAAGACACTCAGGACGGTCTCCATCATCAAGCCCGCGGCGAGCGGTGTACTCGATCGGATGAGAATGTTGAGCTCGGTTTTCACTGACGGTGGGTCGTCCAGTCCACTGAGACCGTGATCCAGAGGAAAGTTCTCGCCATACCGCAGCTTGGGCGACGATGGCAAGAGCAGAGTCGTCTCGGATGCCATGCTGGATTACAGTCGGGGGACGTCGTTTGTGTCTAAAGAGCAAGATACGAAAAGTTGAAGCATGCTGAACTTCCGAATCTGCTTCCGCTTGTTTATCCATCGAGCAGTACCCAGCGACCCTCCCTGTTCAGATCCACCAAACCCTCCCTCCTCGCGGCAGCCATGAACAGCTCAAGCTCCTCCAGCGTCTGCTCATAGTCATCCACATAGCCCAGATAACCTTGGATTCCATCCAGCGTTTGCGCGCCAAGGTTGGTCAAGACACCTAGAAGCAATTCAATCCACAGCATCGCCTCGCCACGAATGACTCACCTTTGATGTACTGCCAGTGCACCCTGACCTGTTCAGTCCTGTTCTCGTCCACATTCTCGATAGCCTGGACTTGTTCGACAAACGCTATCCGGGTTGCATCAGTCCTCGGTTACCTCAGTGATACGTATCACTTACCATTCCGCTCTCCCCCTTCCTCTGCAATCTCCAGCAATAGCCATCCTCCTTCAGACTCCTTGACCACGCCCAGATTGGCCCAGAAGACCAAGCCATTCTTGATCAACCCTTCCTCCACCCCACCCAGCTTCTCCGCCAGACCCTTGACGGTCCAGACAGGCTCGCCCTCGAACAGTTCCACAATGGACGCCTGAACGGGCGTGGCTTCCACTTCGACCACCCTGTCTTGCAGTTCTAGCTTGACATTCGCAGTACCGATTTGCTGAAGCCATCGGAGCCGTTTATCCGGTTTGAAGTGGTGGAATGCCGCTTCGTATTGCTGTTGCGCACTACGAGGGTCAGCCTCGGATAGCGCTAGACATTGCTCACGATTGCAACTTTGGCGGCAGTTGCAGCCTAGACGATTGAATATTGGGCCAGAAAAGCCGCGAGATGACTAGGGGGTGGACGACAGACTATAGGTGATGGCATCAGTCATCACCCCCCGCGCACCGCTAGACTCGCCTTGATGTCCCCTTGGACATGATCATTGATCCGCTTCGAGTCGGCCATATCTTTGACCATGACATCGCAAACCTGCAGAGCTGCTTCTCCGAACCTCAACTTGAGCAACTCGATCGTCCGAACCTGTTGGCAAATGTCAACTACGAAGCGCCATGTATGGCGAAACCTCTTGCCTCTTTCACCGCATCATAATCCTTGACGGCCAGCAGCCTCGTCGCCAGCAGGATCTGCAGCTCCTTCATGATGACTTCTCTCGACTCGTAGATGCTGACCAGGGTGCTAATGATATCACTCGCTTTCCCCGATCGGAACTCTGTAGACAAGTTGGTTAGCCAATTGAAACACTAAGCAGCTCACCAGGAGCCGCATCGATGGGCTCGGGCTCCCATTTCGGATCCAAAAAGTTTTCCACCGTCTCGTCGTTTGACTGACTGATGATGCCTGCTGGCTCATTCTCGTCTTGCAAGTCTTCCCCCTCGACAAGAGCAGAGACGATACACCGAATGGTGTCGTGTCGGTCGCGTAGGTGTTTTCGGATCGGGTCGGCGACCTTGTGCAAGAGCACACCGGGAGGGTCGAGGATGCGCAGACATCGAATGGTGGAGATGTACTGTGTGATGACGTCCTTGGTCTCGGCTCCGGGATGAAGCAGTCGCTTGACGTTGCTGTGTCACGGTGTGAGGTGGGGCCCTTGCTCCCGACGGGTAAACTCACGAGGCCTTGAGTTTGTCGACGAGGACGGATCGCTGGTCGACCTTGTACAGGCATTCCTGGGAAGAGTTGGCTATCGAGCGCTCCAAGGAAGCTGACCCACCTTGAGATCTTCCAGCGCTGCGAGCGAGTCGGGATAGTCTACAATAATGCCAAACAGCTCGTCCGACCTATCGACCGGGATTAGTCCGCCCCAGAACGTTCCCGGACCACTCACCTGATGTCGAAGAAGCATTTACACAGGTAATAGTCGAATCTCGAATACATGGGTTTAAGCGCGACTTGGGCGGCTTCGTTTCCTGATCCCCGAACGTCAGTCCTCGCCCTTGCGCTCACTCGCGGACGCACCGTCAAACATCCCACTGAGCCAGTTTGCGACCCCATTCCCGACCCGTTCTCTCGCTTTCCCCAACCTTCGCCCATCCCAGCCCTTGTCTGCTTCTTCCCTGGCGATCCGTTCGATCTCTTCATACGCCACCTTGCTCAGCGTCGCAGAGTACCGGGGAAAGATGCCGAGTCTCGAGAGGTGAGGGGAAGGCGGAGGGATCTTGGTCGTCGAAGAAGCGGGGAGATTGGAGAGCGACGCGGTAAGGAAAAGGTGGAGGTAGGTCGGAAAGTTTGGCGGGAGGGAGGAATGAAGGTGGAGATGGAAGGTGGAGGTGAAGTTTGATATGATTTTGGAGCTACAGGTATAGCTTCAGTGGGAAGTCTTGTCAGATGCGACAACACCGACGCACTCGTTGAAGGCGCGAAGAGGGACTCCCCACGCACGTTGCCAGATGGCAAGACGCTCGAGCATCTCGACCATGATGGCGTTGGTTTGGGGGACAACAGAGACGGCAGAGGTTTCCTGGGCGAGGTCAGAATCGCAAGGCCCAAAGCTACTTACCTGCAAGCGGTTCATGAACCGCCGGATGTCTCTTTGGACGAGATAGAATCGGGCCGCCACGAGCTCTGTCACATATCAGCCAGTTTATCGCTCAGAGAACGCGCCAGACCAGCTCACCCATGAAATCCTGATACAGCATCCCAGCTTTGCCCTCCTCGGCGACGTACTTGAACGCAGCAGTGACTTTTGGCGTTTCGCCTACGACGCAGCTGTCAGCTAGAACGAGGAACGGAGCCCATAGTCCTCGGCTCACTGGCTTTACTCCCAGACCTCGAGACGCTCACGTCCCGCGGATACAAGAACGCCTTTGCGATCTTGGATGCCTGGAGGGTGAGTCAGATCCGGCGTGTTGTGATGGGTAGCTGCCAATGACTCACCTCGGACAGCTCTTCATACCTCGCGAGACCTTGGGCGGAGGTGGACGGAGTATCCCAGTCTGCGAGCGCGGCCGCCAGTGCCGGTGCGGAGAGGGCTGTTCCACACGCCATTAGCCTTATGCTCTTCCCGCCTCTTCGAGATACCTACCCATCTGCGATCAGTTTCCAGCGCTAATGAGGAGGAAAGTTGATCAACAAGGGTTGTAGTCCACAACGGACGGTGGTGGGGGGCGTGGAAGGTGAATGTTAGGCTCACTCGCCGCGATTGATATGTTTTCTTTCTCTCTGCGCTTCATCCTTAGGGACACGGAGAAGAGGGCCACACGAGATGACAGGGCTCCAGGATTATTATACAGTCGCGAGTGGACATGTGCCAAGGCTGCCGAATGAAAATAGTTCCAAGTCCCGGCGCGAGTTGAAATACCTCTAAGTCCCCACACGCGAATGAAAAAATATTCTAAGTCCCTCTGAGACAGTTAAGGCACAGGGGCATGTAATGTTTTCCAGTTCCGCCACATGACGTCACTTTGCTTCACATCTTTTTGGTTCCGCGTCTCGCGTTTTGTGTTTTGCATCCTGCCGCGCATCCCTCCATGCAAGTACTTGATAATCCCATACATCCGTGATCTACTCGTCCATGTATCTATCATTGGAAGCAAGTTGGATGCACGTGGATGCATGGACACGTGAATGCATAGATGCAGGGATGCATGGATGCAGGGATGCATGGATGCATGGATGCATGGATGCATGGATGCATGGATGCATGTTGGGTGCGTGGTGGATGCGTGCATGTATGCATGGATGGAAGCATGCATGTATGCATGGATGGAAGCGTGTTGAATGCATGGATGAAAGCGTGTTGGATGCATGGATGTATGCATCGCCAGATATATTCCAAGTCCCCGCCATGCAAATGAAATTATCTCTAAGTCCCTCTGAGACAGTTAAGGCACAGGGGCATGTAGTGTTTTCCAGTTCCGCCACGGACGTCATTTTGCTTCACATCTTTTGCTTCCGCATCTCAGCCACGTGGCAGCATGTCCACTCTTGCACTCTCCCGTGTGGTCTCCATCCATCTGCCTGCATACACACCCTCCATCCGTGTAGACACACCGTGAATCGAGATGGATACGTTTCTGCAGGTCCATCGGGCCGTTGGCAAGGTGAATGCATCTTTGTGAGCAAATCAATGGCACCGCATGGCGGAAACGACAGCCAAGACTCGTCGCTGAAAGCGCATCTCGCTTTAAGCGCATCTCGCTTTTACTTCCCGCGCATGCTTCTCACCGGGCACAATCTCAGCCGTAAGTTTCTACACCCTATACGTTGACACTGGTTACTTTCTATACGCTGACAAACTCCATGTTCCTATAGGCTGACGAGGTGAGATGAGCCCAAGCTGTATACGATGTGATCATCCCACGGGCAAGGGGTGGGATTCCCCCTGGTGTGGCCTAGGATGTTACCGACGAGTGGGTCGACTGCCCGAGTCTGGCTGACAGCTCAGTGGTGTAGCGAGTATCGCGTGCAGCCCCGACTCTGCAGCTACACCATGCCACCATGTCGCAAGATCGTCGCACCTGGGAGCGGGACCGCATGTCCACAGCACAAGAAGGCTATGGCAAAGAAGGTCGAGGGGGTAATGGAATGAGATGGGCACCGGGACGAGACTCTATACTAGAGGATTCTTGTATGACGACCATGGACATTTGTTTTGGGTCCTGCCTTTAGAGAGCAAACGGGTGCACGGGCTCGCTTGAACGTCCTTTGAGCTGTTTCATGGGGTCTTCCTTATAACCACTTCTTCTCTTCTCTATCCATTTCTTCACTTCCATTCATTTCTTCCTTCGACCTTGTCGACATGTCCGAGCCCATGCCCGACAGGTCGTAAGTAGCCCTCCTCTCTCGTCTGTTGCCCTCCTTCCGGTAAGGGGTCGACTGTTGCCCTCCTTCCGCGGCGGGGGGGGGGGGTCATCTGCTCGGCCTCGAACCAGCCGCTGGCCTCCATTCCTTGCATCCATGGCTGATACTCCTATAGGCACGAACAAGAGGACAAGTCCCTCAGGTGAATAGTCTTTCTGCATCCCGCTCCCAACATCCTCTCACGGACCAGGCCCTGGCGGTCGTGTGCTCCACCCTGCTGACCGTCCTACAGTATCGTTCAGCCTGCGGCAACATGCCCGTCAGAGCTGTCAATCGAGGCGGCTGCGGCGATAGGATTGAGGCCGTTCGATTACTCCACATGCAGTCTCCGACCCAAACTTGGGTTTACACCCAATGGTCACACGCCGCAATTCGAGAATGGAAAAGAGATTCCTGTGTTTCCTGCCTTTTCATACTGGTACGAGACTTCTACGGGATGGTCAGCGCTGATTGCAGGCATCCGGATGTGGAATGCGACAAGTGTCGAGCAGTCAGCCTCCCGACCGTTGTCATATGCTTCGATGGCAAGGGGAATATTGGCTCGTGTCTGTATTGCGAATACAAGGTCAAACGAGCCAACTGCACGTTGCTCTCGCTGCTGGTGTCACCTAATGGCGTCTCTACCAAGTTGACGCGATCCAAGGTCAGTCCTTGCCGCTTGCTCTGGGTCCAGAGCTGATCGTGAGACAGCCTGCGGATATACGACCCTTTGTGAACAGCGCGCCAGCGCTGAAGGATCCTCCAGGACTTTTGCCGGGTTCAGTTGACCCCACAGAAAAGCAAGGATTGGTGGCTGGGGAAGGAGAACGAGAGGGTGGAAACACAAGCGAAAAATCACTGATCTTTCGCCGAGTGCGAGTGAGTACAGTCCTGTAGTCCCCGTCTGATGACGACAGGTGCCGTGGGAGGAGACATCAAGAAGCCGAGGGAGGATGTCGAGATGAGGGAGACGGAAACCAGTGGGTCCCGGCCCATGAGACATCAGCTGACAACAGGTTTGCCGAAAGATTCCGATCGTAAGTGGCCGTCGAGGGCGCGGTTGACCGGATGCAGTGCCGGCTTTGACTCAAGATCCGGACGGTGAGCAGACTCCTCTAGGCGAGAACGCGGCTGATGGCGTCACAGAAAACACGCTCGTCAAGGAGGACGGAAAAGTTGCGGAGAATATGGACATGAACGAAGACGAATGTGAGTGCGAGGCGTCTTCCAAGGTGGGGGCACTCATCCTATAGGACCCATAGATGCCAAATATGTAAACAAAATGACCCTCGATACGTTGGAAGAGACCTCAAAGCAGCTGGAGCATACCAAAGCGCAGCTGAAAGCCAAGGAGGATCAGGTTGAATCGCTGAAACGGGAGCTGGAGGCAGAACGACAGAAGATGGCGGACAAGGAGGAAGCATCATCGAGGTCTACCACCGCCTTGAAGAAAGAAAACGACCGTCTCCTCAAGGAGGAGAGGGCTCTCCGATCGGAACAGAAGCACCTTCGCGATCGATGTGACCGCCTTGAAAAAGATATGACGGCAGAGGTCGAGCACCAACGCTTCGCCTCAAACCTCAAGGAACGATATCGTTTACGAAACCGTCGGTGTGAGAGGGCACTCGAAGAGGTCGTCCAACTGTTGGAAAAATGGGAGCAGAAATACCCGGCCGGAACAAAGACCCCCTCCACCCTCACCAGTGCCCTCGACCTCACCCGGCAGCACCGCGACTCGGCCGACAGCATGTTGGCTTTGGATCAGCACGATAAGGTCTCTGCATCAGAGGCCGTCGACGCTGCGGTGTCGGTTCTCAAGAGAGACTGGGGGGAGGGCAACGAGCCTGTAGGATGGAAGGACGCACTTCGTGGTCTATTGGGACTACAGAACGCGCTCAGTATAGCAGGAGTCGAGACAGACAAGGTGGCGGAAGGAGTCTAGACAGACGAGGATATGAACCCGTGAGCCGAGTGATTTCTGTCGCAGTTCAAGCTGGCGTTGACGGGATCACTAGCACGCCGAGACCAGATGTCAGATAGGAGCCGAGTCCATAGATATCATGTATACTGTTTTCCAAGCACGGACGGAACTGACGTCATGCAATCCAATGGCGGAGCCTGGTTCACCCGCGCCCCCCTTTCTTTTCCATTTCTCACTCACACCTTTCAGCAGCACTCCTACAGGTGTCTCGTCCTGTCTGTACCAGTCAAGCTACAAACACCATGGCAAAGGGGAGAAAGCCCGCCGGAAAGGGGAAGGCCAAAGCGAAAGCAAAAGTGGAAACCAAGGCGAAACCTCTCTCCAAGGAATTCGTCACCTCCTCCATGGAGCTGTTGATCAACGACGTTGGGGAACCTGCGGTGGGTGGAAGCAATATCCAAACAGCCAAACTCAACGTCCTTGAGGAGGGTGAGGCTGGGAAGGAGGAAGGAGGAGGGGAGGAACGAGATGAGGAAGCCGAAAAGGACGTAGCCAAGGTTGGAGACAGGGTCTCGGGCTCTCAATCAGTAGACAAGCATCACTTCCTTGCCACCCACGCTCCCTCCGTCCCCGAGATTCCGGAAGGATCTCCGAACGTCGTCGATAAACCAGGTCTTGCTCAAACGAAAGCATCCAAAGAGCCCAACAACAACGGACGAGAAACCTCAGATCTTCCCACGCCGGTTGTAAGTCATGACGATGGAATGGCGGAATGACTCGTCTCGGCTGCAGTCCCCACCTCCACCTCTCCAATCCGCCGAGGGTCCTTCAGGACTCACTGCCCCGCCGCGATCGATCTCGCAGCCAGTGGTGACCAAGAAGAAACCCAACAAAGGTGAGTGATCGCTCGAGGTATACCCATTGCTCATGTGTATGTTCAGGGCTCTCCGTGGGTCCTAGAAACATCGGTCTCTCCAGAAACGCTCGAGTGACCCACTTACTCAAGGAGGTCGGGGGAAGACCGCTCTCCTATTCGGTTTCCGGCAAAAACATGGCTGCGGGAACGGCGGCCAAGGAGCGAGTTTTGGAGAATGAGGCGAGCAAGGGGGAAGGTTCGGGGAACAAGGAGAACAAGGCTCCGTAGACTCGTGAATATGTAAACTGAACAAGGAGAACAAGGCTCCGTAGACTCGTGAATATGTAAACTGGTGAATATGTGAACTCGCTGCGTCGCTTATTCGGTAACATGACGGCCATCCCAATTGACGCTGCGGCCCGATTGCTTGTCAAACATCAGAAACTCGCACAATCGCCACCCGCCGTTCCGTATTTTTCTATCCTACATCTCATCGCCAATCCCCGATGCAAGTCAATCGCAATGTTGTGGTCAACTGCTGATAGTCCTATAGGTCCGATCAGAACGACCATCGAGCCAACGCGGCAGTCGCTGTCCCCGAACGGCATGTCGTTTTCGCTTGATGAGGCTGACTAGCAGTAGAGAACCTGGTGCGGGTGTCCCATGCGACGTCGGGGGCCGACAGAACCCGGGTCTCAACCCCAACGATGTTGAGCAAGAGTCAGAGTATGGAGGGTCAGAGGGCACAGCAATAGATGTAGCGGTTGGCTCTGGGGACGATGATGTCGGATGGTGCGTGGCCATGTTGATCACGCTGATTGGGTAAGGACTCCTCAAGGACTGATCGTGCGCGATGCATGTCACCTTTTGGTGGATACGTTGATGGAAGCAGACGAGTGGACGATGGACGTCGAACAGCTTGAAGAGATTCAGGATTTACTGGTTAGAATCAGGGTATTGGTCGGCAACGTCAGAGAAATGAGAGAGGTGACACAATAGCAACTCCCATGCATAGACATGCTATCGACAGAGACACGGGCTATACTCCAAGCACTGACCATCTCCAGGACAGAGTGACGCATAGAAGGGCTCGCATTTGTACCTGCACATGCAGCGACACCCCGTCCTGCACCCATCGCCAAGACATCCGCATCGGATCGATCCGTGCGATTCGTGCACCTCAACACGTACTGTAGGATGGATGACGCGGTCGAGGGGGAAGCGCTGTCGAATCGAATTGACGAGATGCATTTTGATTTGGTCCTTGAGCCGAGTGTTGTCTGCTGGTCGGACATTGGGAGGAATAACCAATAATGGATCACCTTGCCAATTTGTGACTTGAAACGAGTTGATATACGCCTCTGCGGCGCGTACTCGGGTTTCGACGATGATTTGAGCGAGAAGAGGGGTTGTCGGGCCGGCTACCAAGGCCGGGATGAACATTGGCCGGCTGCGGGCATCGAATCCGATAGGACTATGACGGGCAAGCTCGGCGAGTGTGACCGTATCCAAAAGCGCGTTGGAAATGAGAATAGACGGGGCAACCGTGGATGGCCACAAGGACGAAACCAGGTGCAGATTGTTTTGCTGGCAGATATATCGCACCTGCGCGAGTCCCGCCTTCGTGCGGGCAAATCGATCGACCGACGTGGTGAAGACGAGGGCGTCTTTGAGATTGGCAAGGGCCAAGGCGACGGCAGAACCGTCACGGCCAATGGAACGGGAGTCGAGGCACACATCTACGTGAGGACCCGGTACAAAGAGTCGTTGAAAGACCAGTTGACGAGCAATCGAGTTATTGTGGGTCTGCTGGTTTCCAGTATCTCGTATGCTGATGCGTCTGAGAATCACGCTGCTGGTGAGGTGATGTGCCGTCCGAAAGTCGAGCAAGCTGGCCATTAATTGATTATTCTGGCGCGTAGACCATCGATCCATAAAGGTGTGGCAGTTCTTGTAGAAACGGGACTCGTCTAGCTGATCGCCACGGATCTCGAGTTGTCGGAGGATTTGTGGCATTCGTGTGGATGCCTGATGCCATTCGTCGACGCCCTCCTCTCTGTCGGCGAGCTCGACGTCGTCAAACATGTCATCTTCCTCGTCCTGACCTTGGAACCATCCTCTGGGAGTGTCAGCACGGACGCCTTGACACCAGATGTTTGGGACAAGGGCGAGAAGCGTTCGTAGCTCGTTGGGAGGTCGAGTGAGTCGGTCCGGGTTGATTACCAATACGCAGTCGTCTTCCGTAGGATGATCATACCCGTGCGCGAGGCGTGATAAGGCGCGACGGTTGCTCCAGGGCGTGGTCCATTCGCCTGCGCGCTCGATCCACAGCACAATTTCGCCAACGTTCCCGAGATCGGCATCGACAGGCGGTGGGGGCTTGAGGACTTGCGAGAGGATCTGGCGAGCGATGGTGTCCGAGAACGTCCTGCGTTCCTGTGTTATAGTACGGGCGATGATGTACCATCGGGGGACAGCTTTCCCAGGTTGCTGGACGCGAACGGCGGGGACGACATGGATAGCGCGTCCTCCCCGATCTGCAAGTCGCTGAGCCCTGTCGACCTGCGCCATACGCAACTTGGCAGAGTAAGAAAAGTGTCCAGTGACTACAATGTCTCTCGAATCGAGGTTGTCTGTGGCAGGCATCCTGAAGGATTGGTGGAGGACGAATGGCGTGGGGGTGCCAAGTCTGACGAGGTGCTGTTGGACGAAGAAGATGATGTGCGCAGGCTGGGTCAAGTGATGGGCGACGATCCACGGTGATTGGCGAGAGATGATATCGTGAATCACCATGGCGGATCCATCGGAAAGGGTCTTCAAGGAGGTAGGCAGCTGCGAGCAGCGATAGTAAACCGACTCTCCACGGAGGGACCACAGGTTGAGTTGGTCGACTTGGCGCTCAATCGTCGTGGCAATATCGACGGTACCGAGTCGAAGCTCATGGGAGAACCAATCGGCGGATGCGAACAGCGTTGCGTCCGCTGCCTGCGACAAAAGGTACTCCCGGAGGTCGTTGGTTGGAGGAGGTGAGACGACGGGGACAGAGTGATGACGGATTTCGATTACCCAAATCAGTGGTGTCACTGGAGATGCCCAGTGACTAGACCTTCTCAAGTCGGTACGCGTCTGATCAAAGTGAGCTCCGAGATTCGAGACGAGGGTAAAAACGATGCGCCCAGTCGTGGGGATGTTGTAAACTTCGATGACCTGGATTTCGGCGTGTAGCGAATCGAACAGTGCATCGTCGATGAGATGGGTCGTCTGGATCCGGAGAAGGCAGCACGGGATGGCAATGTAGTCGTGAGGGGTGAGAGGTAACATTGGCACTGTCCGCGAACAGTGAAGCATGTCCTCGAGGACGTTGGGCAGATATAGGTAGTCTGGGCGTCAGCGTGTGACCCAGTCTGTCCAGCTTACCCTTGGCGGCCATGATGTATGAGGAAGTGACGGTATTGGGTCTGTTTTGTGTATGGTCTTGGTTCGTAACGGCAATGATTACTGGCAGAGAGTGGATCACTGGCACGCACACCATGCGGAAGACACCAGAGAGGGACAAGACCTCCACCCAAAAGGACCCTGTACGCACGTCCATTCCATGCCTCCTTTCCAGCAAGCGAACGCGTCTGATTCCCCTTTTCACTCCTCATTCAACGACCAATCTTTGCTACACCTCCTAGGGGACTCCTCGTGTGACGCACAACATTGCCATGGACGATTTACCGCCAGACCCAATGGTCACCGAGGACCTCGCGCGCAGGGTCGCCAGCCGCGTCGGGTGGAGCATGGATCGTTTCGTCAACTGTGAGTCGACTCCTAAAGGCTCGGTAATGACACGCAGACATGGTGCAACGACTCCCTAATCCACCTCCCATCCCCACTCTGCAGTACTGGTGGTCCGTACAACAGAGCTCTGAGACGCTCGACATGGCAGCCCTGGCGGGCGCCCGTCTTTTTGCCGACAAGCTCACCCACCAAGGAAAACCTCCGCTCACGTAGGTTTTCCCTCGCTAGGACTCGGCTGACGGCAGAATCAAATGGGGTGCGCAGAACGATCTGGTCTTCAGTCGACAAGTCAGCGACGACGAAGTCCAGGCGATCTGCCAACGTGGCATCTTTATCGACGATTTCTGGCGAGAGTGTGGGTCCTATCGGATGCCCGTGACTTTGCTCTACGCCCTGGTCAAGGGAGATATTGTGATGGGTACGTTGCGTCAAGGGTCCTGAGCTAACGGTCCTCGAGTCGCCGCACTCTTTTCCGCGACCACAACGCCCCTCGGGCCCCTCCTCCCGCAGCTTCTTATCAATCTCACTGGACACGATCCCGACGGGCGGATAGCGCTGCACCTCCTGCATGCCAATGTAACGACTTGGGCCGTAATCGCCGACGCGTTTCCTCGAAACGAGATCTACATCAACCCCTATGGGCTCTACCGCAGCTTGTTGGACGTGATCTTGCCCCTCGGCCCGACTGAGGAGGAAGACAATGCCATCGTTTGTCTCACGTACCGATCTGCAGTCCTACCGGACTGGAAAACATGCCGCCCCGAGATACGGGCCAAAATGCGCCAAGTTCGACTAGATTGGCAGTGGATGGCCGATGTAGAATTGCGCGTTGCGCCGGTCGGCAACTTGGTAATGTGGTCGAGTATAGATATCGTGCTGCAAGACTTGCGCAGAGGCACCAGGTGAGTGCATGAACTAGGGGCCGTATCCAAAATTCGCGCTCATGGTGTAGACCCTCGTGTCTCGCCCCCATCCTACAGGTCTTTCCACTGCTGACCTCGAGACTATTTGGTTACGAGAGAGAAGCCATCTACTTGTGGTTTGGGCAGATCAAGAGGGACGACGATTGGCATGTCGGCAAAGTAGGTTACCAGAGGAAAAGTTAATTGCTCACGTCAAAGCACCGGGTGGAACGTACTCTTGCCGTCTGTAGCTGCGGCAAGGATCCGTGTGTACACCGAAACGCGATCCATTTGTATATCACAGCAGGTCCCAGCAGGCCTTATGGCGACATGTTGCCGGTTGGGGGAGGGAATGCGCCATCGACTCGTGACGCCGAACTCCTAGAGGGATTGAGGGGGCGTAGAGAGCGAATGGCTTTGCCGTCCGAGAGCGTCAAGATCAAGGCCAAGCTGCTGCTCGACCGGATGTCGAACGCCGAGTCCATCATTCCGTTTCCTTCTCACCCATCCCACGACACTCCTAGAGGACCGACACCTCCCGTACCGACACCTCCCGTACCGACACCTCCCGTACCAACACCTCCCGTACCGACACCTCCCGTACCGGCACCTCCACAACTACCGCCCCCGACCGACAAGACCGTCGGCGCAATGGCAAATCTCACGCGCGACTTGGTCCGTCAAGGTGGAAACCCCAAAAAACCGATTGCGTACACCGCCTGCGGCCTCGCCCTCTTCCTGATCTCGAACGCTATCACTGCGAGACAGGACAAGGAGATAACGACCTATTTGTCGGAACTGGTCCTCGGGGCCGAACTCAACAAGGACAAGCTAGAGGACCTGGACACGATCTTGCTGGGTGGCATACTCGGGGCAGGCTCGGCCGACACGATACAGGTACTCGAGGACGCGCTCGGTCGACCACCAGACAACCTTGCAGTGACAGACTGCTTTGTCCGGATCATTGAAAAAATGCAAGATCGGCTCCGCAGTCAAGACGTGTTTGACCTTTTTGGCTTTGCGACCCGGTGGTTCAAGGACTGCATCGCTTGCACTACCCACGATGCGGGACCAGTGGTCGAGCACTATGGTATCGTCACTCCTGTAGCCGAGACTCCAGGCGAAGCGGTCGAAGTCTTTTTCCGGGATACCTACCAAACATGCCCGACCTGCGCCAGCCGAGGGAAATCACGCGAAATGGTAGCAAAGCGCAGCCTGCTCTCCAATTTCCCATCCACGCTCGCCCTCGTAGCCGATCAGCATATCCACTCCGTGTCGGGAGTCGTCCAGCTAAACTCGATTCCCCGATTGGAAGACACCACGTATCACATCTCGGCCACCTATACCTCCTTCACTGGCACTCCTACAGTATGGATACGAGATGCGGGCGACGAGTGGGAATCGTTTCCACCTTCGGCAATTGGGATCAACGACGTACATCACGAATTTCTCATCTACCAGTTGGTTGATGGTGGAGTTGCCTATCATAATTTGCAAGCATCCGACATCGCCGATGATCTCGCCAAGGTCATGTCGTCTCTGCTGTCTCGACGCGCCCTGATTCCGTCGCCTCTAGGACCTGGTGCGGTCCAAGTCTCATCCCCGCTCCTCTCTTCAGCTCCTTCGGCCCGGTCGCCATCGCCGCACCCTTCCCCAGTTGTTCCCACACCACCCATGCTGTCGCCTCGAGCGGTTGTTCCGGTGCTGTCGTCATCTCCACCACTGTCTTCCGCTCCTTCGGCCCGGTCGCCATCGCCTCGCCCTCCACTAGCCGCTCCAACGCCGCTGCCCCTACCGCCTCGAGGACCTCTGTCGGCACTATTTTCGTCTGCACCTCCAGCACCCTCTCCATCGCCTCGGAGCTCTCTTCCCGCGCAGGCCATCCCTCCCGTCTTCCTCCCTCAGCCGACGTCCTCACCAGTGCTCTCGTCTGCACCATCGTATCGTAGCCGGCCACGGTCTACTTCGATCGGAGCGCCACATCCGCCATTGCCTGCTGCCAGGTCTCCCAGTCCTATAGGGGAGGCTCTGCGTCCTGTGTCATTGGCAGACTCGTCAGAGTCCGAGTGGGACGAGCACGATCCTCGGCGCGTTCCGGCACGAGGGTCTCCGTCCCCTGACCTGGTGGGCAAGGCTCCATACGCACCGATTGTCAAGAAACTGCGAGCCGCGCAGAGAGACTATGCAGCCGAGCCGACAAAAGCGGCATGGAGAACCGGGAGGTCGAAATGGTTGGCGGCGTGGAAGGAACTTCAGACCGTCATTTCGCCCTTGATGGCGCTTCATGGTATCGTCATGCCCTCGTGTCAAAAGCTCCTACAGGACAACAATCCGTCGCCGCTCTGGAATGCTGTTCAACGCCAACTCGATGCCTGGACGGCTGAGGGGCGGCAAGAACCGTCCAATGTCGTCTTGCTCTTGGGACAGGTGTGGCCGCTGGGATGCGGCACGGACGGACCGTTTGGGATCGACTCGTTGGCAGTACAGTCCAAGACTCTCTATCCGACCTATCGACTACACGTGGAACATTTGGGCTTTTTTTGCTCGGTGCTCGCCCGAAGACTACCCGCCAGAGTCTGTCTCGTCGTGGGTCCTCTAGCCAACCTGGCGCAGTCTACCACTCGCGGAGATGTCACGCTCAAAGACCCGGCGATTCAGTATGCCATTGCAGAAGGAGTCGCCGAATTGAAGAGGGTCTGCACAGACATGATGGATTACAATCGCATCGTGGGATGGATTCATGCCTACAATCATTTTTGGACGGTCGTCATCCTGCCCGCACGGCGAACGGTTTACATCTATGATTCTATGCCGACAGAGCACCGTCTCGTCAATCAAATGCTCTCCAAAGTGTTCGCCTCCTTTGATGGCCTTGGCGGGCATGTATGGGAGTTTAGGCAGGCAGACGACGTGAGTCCTAGAGGCCTAATCATTATTGACGAGATCAGGTTCTCCTTCAAAACGACGACTGTTCTTGTGGCCCTCTCACATGCCTTCACATCGAGACCGCCGTTTACTGGACGATCAAGAAGAGACCGTTCAGACCCGGCGACACTGGCGCGAAATTTGTCATCGGTGACTCCTCGGGTACGGCAGGTGTGATTCGTTTACGACTCTACCAGATGATGGAGCTCGAGCGAATCGCGACCTTTCGCCTGGTGAACGCCATCCTTGAGGATGTACCCGGTTACAAACCTTTCGTCATCAACAATCCCGTAGTCACCGCAGAAGACGAGGCCGCGTTGACGGTAAAAATGGAGCAGGAAAAGAAGCGATACAAGGAGACGGAAAACAAACAGAGGCTGGCCATACAGGCCCACGCCAAGTTATTTGGGCTGGGCTCCCGGGGCGGGAGAAAGGGCGGTAAATAGGAGACCTCATGCATGCGCGTCGAGAGGCCAGCGAAAAGAACCTTTGTGCGGATGAAAAGGCTCGCGGATCTTCGTCGATCTGCTAGGGACCAAAGCCAAGCCCCCCCCCCCTACATGTCCACGCAAGCAGATGCCTACTTTCTGATCTCGCGGTGCGCTCTCACCAACCAAGCCGTTCGTTCGGCTACTGACATCCCCGCCCAGACTTGCGGGTCTACCGCTCGTCTTCTCTGACCCTGCCCAATGGTAGGTTGGGCTTGCGCAGACATCTCGGTGCGTGGTATTGACACGGACGGGGTAGAAGGCTGCGGTTTTGCAGGAGGTGAGGGGAGTGCTATAGTGTATGCCTCTTCCGTAGCGGGCGGTAGAGGGGGCGAGCTCAAGGGTACTGTAGGAGTCAGCAATTCGCCAAGACTATCAACATACCGTCTTCTGCCTCGTCTGTCTGGACATCTGAGGCAAGATCAGCAAGGTTCCGTCTTCCACGGCACTCACAGATATCCAAGTCCTCCAACTCTTCATCAGTGTGTCTGAGCATGACGTTTTCAATGACTGGGTCTGTGGTTTGTCAGTCCTGCAGTCGGGTAGGACCTCACCATAGAACGGCTGATTGAATCGCTGGCCCAAGTTCAAACGTATGATTCGACGAGGCAAAGGTCTTGAAGGAGACGAGCCGCGGATCTGAGACCGCAACTGTTCGTCCCCCTCATCCTCATAATCGTCGTCTTCGTTTCCCCACACACCCTCCACCCTCTCCTGCTCCCCCTCTC
>JASZXS010000082.1:0-48551 GCA_035521475.1 Tremellales sp. Uapishka_1 | reverse complement strand
GGCATACAGCGTCTCATTCGCTCTCCTCGCACCCTCCTCTCCCATCAGCCCACTCAGCTTCCCTATCCTTGTCGTCACTCAACATGTTTCAGAGGGCCGGTGCTCCGCAAGGCGATGAAGGGGACGCAGGGGCCAACATCTCTCGAGCTCATAGTTTGCGAGCGCAGGCCAAAATCGGTGAAAGTGTTCTGGGGAGGAGCTCGAGTCTCAAGGGCGTCGGAGAGGTAAGCCGGCGACATGGGCCGGCCGCTCATCAACAGTCTCATCGAGCTTCACCACCAAGCTACCCTTCCACCCCACATCACCCTTTCACTCCGCCGACCCCTCCCCCAGTCTCTTCCAACGCCGCCTTCCCACCGTTCCAGATACCCGTCGCACCGGTAGATGGAGCGGATCTGAAAAGGCATCAGTCTCTTACTCAAGGCTATGGATCTTCAAATCGTGTCCGAGATCGCCTCGAGAAAAGTCCCGCATTGCTTAGCCTTGAGCAGAGGGAAGATTTGAATAGACAGATCAATGAAGGAGCTGGGTCGAAGCCGGTTGATGAGCCGCCCACCAGCCCGATCGGCAAGAGCGTTTGGTCCCCATCGCAGCCCATCGATGACGGCTGGAGCTCACGACAGCAGCTTCAAGATGCGTTTGAAGCCATGCAGCTGGGTCATCGCATGATGGGTGGCTACGACGGACCACCCTCCGACCGGAAGCTATCACTGGTCACCGACGTCTTGCGACACCCGCAGTCTTTGACTGGCGGCCCCCTCGGACATCCCATGGGTCATCCTGCAGATGAGCCCAGCTGGGTAGCCAATCTCGTCGGCTTGCCCGACCAGCGGATGCCCCAACATGCACGGTCAGCGGCTACCACCAGTTGGCAAGAGCGTGATGCCACTCTCCGACAGCAGAGTCAACGATGGCCCGAGTCAAATCAGCCCTTGGGATACCTACAGCAACAGCAACAACAGCTGTTTGCCTCGCAACTGTATGGGAACGGTCAGATGAAACAGTATCCGTATCCTCAACCGCACCCCGGATACCTTGCTGGTCCTCTTATCCCTGTCTACCCTACCCCGCCTACTACTGCACAGTCGCAAAGGGCCGACGCCGACGTGGTGGAGCTCGCCAGGTCCAAGGGATTAAATCCTGCGTCTTTTGACTGTCGACCACCACGAGTGAGCACTCTTATTATAAGTCTGAGTTGAGTTTGAAGAGACTGATCAGCTCTAGGCCCGCTTCTTCGTGATCAAGTCCTACACGGTGTGTTGAGTTGCAACAAAAACCAGAATGACATTGCTGATTCAGCGTAGGAGGAGGATGTCCAAAAGTCGCTCAAGCACGAAATCTGGTCATCGACCGTGCTTGGCAACAAACGTCTCGACACTGCTTTCCGAGAATTTGGAGGACGAGGCCCAATCTACCTCTTCTTCTCGGTTAATGGCTCTAGACACTTTTGCGGCGTCGCCCAGATGCTTACACCGTAGGTTCATTCCTCGTGTCGTGTGCTGATGGTCAGTGTGGATGAGCACCAGACATCGAATGTTTGGGCCCAAGACAAGTGGAAGGGAATCTTTAAGGTCAAGTGGATCTTCGTCCGAGATGTTCCCACACCGTAGGTCAAGGCAATGATTCTTAGCTGATGAAAAGTGCACTGCGTCATATTCGACTGCTCAACACGCCGGAGCGCAAACCCATCACCAATTCCCGAGACACTCAAGAACTGCATTACGAAGCAGGTGTCGAGGTGCTCCAGATCTTCCTCGATCATCAGACAAAATCCAAAACCAGTCTCCTCCAAGATTTTGCATATTATGAAGTAGGTCGTACCCTTTAGATCAGAACTGACAGATAGCAACTTGCAGCCAACCGTTCCTCCCAAACTGCCGGGGGTAACCAAGCTGGTCCTCCATCGGCCGCTTTCATGACGCCCGTTCCGGCTACGTCCCCCAGGCCTTTGCGATGATGATGACCATTACTAGTGAGACGAATCTTGACGCCAGGTCTGTCGACGACGGGGCGAAGGCCAACATACGTGTAAATCTGTACTGAGAACGAAATGTATATGCCTTGAGAATTAACTGTTTGTGATTTGGTTCCGCACTATAATTTCCGAATTGTTGATAACGAGGTCTCTTTGGTTCGTGTTCACCACTTGTGTCAGTAACGCCCTCCATGGAATCTTTATCGACGAGGAGGACTTCAGAGTCGGCGTCCAGCATCTCGGACGAGGAGGGAGCGGCATTGGGAGCCATGTTTCCGGTATGTCTCCAAGGCTAAAGTAACCTAACAATCAGAGATCACCCTCACCTGAACCAATACCAAACACATTTTCGACCTACGAGATTCCCGCCAGTGTCTCTGTGTCACTACCGGACAGTACTAATGTGGTCACAATACGACTGGTTGGAAGCCATCCGTTGTGGGGCCACCACTTGTGCGTCGACACCGAGTTCTCGCAACGTATCTACATGTTTGAGCTGATATTTCCAGATGGAACGCCGCACGATCCTTCACGACATTTCTGCTTTCCAATCCGTCCCTCATACATGATAAACGTATATTGGAACTGGGGGCGGGCGGTGGACTACCCTCCGTTGTTTGCGCTTTGGCTGGAGCTCGACATGTCGTCATTACCGACTACCCGGATGAGCCCCTGTTGGAGAATATAAGGTACAACGTGCAGGCCAATATCCTGGGTAAGAAACAGTTGCGGGTCAGCGTTCAGGTATGGGATTCGTAGCTGCTCAAGCTGATGACAGGGCCACACGTGGGGCAAAACCACCGAGCCGCTCCTCAATGATTTCGGTCCAGAGGAGAAGGAGAACCCAGACACGCGGGTCGAAGGTCGTTATGACCTGCTGCTGCTGAGTGACTTGGTCTTCAACCACTCGCAGGTACGTAAGGAGGTCCAAATGGCTCCCTCACACTACCGGAGATCACCCGCAAATGTCTCATTACTGATGAGATCGTGGGTTTAGCATGCCGCTCTGATAGCTACGGTCAACTCTACCCTGTCATTGGATATCGCTCCACCGGCTTCACCCTCCCATCCATATCCTACTCCCTGCATTCTGGTTTTCTACACCCATCATCGACCGCATTTGGCCGAAGCGGATGTCGCCTTTTTCCCGTTATTGGCTGAGTCTGGGGATGGCTGGGCGTACGAAAAGGTCGTGGAGGAGTGGACAGGACCGATGTTTGCCGATGATAGAGGAGACGAGAGGGTCAGAGGGACAGTGTGGGGTTGGAGGGCCTGGCGAGTCGGACCTCGCGGTTCGAGGGGGGAGTTTAAGCGTGCTTGAGTATGGCGGACACCTTTGGCTTTCACGATCCAGGAGGGACATGAAGGGACATATGGCCCGGCAACGGGATGATGATAATTGCAGTCTGCTCTCCGACGACTTGCCAGCCTATCTCCTCGTACGCTAGCCTTGTGACGGGGAAATCAGCCGGCGGGTCCCAGTCGCCACCTGCCACGGAGCTGACCATCGTGTACATTGACGTCCACATCGCCCTTGTCCTAGTTCACCACGCTGCCTATTCACTTGATCCCTCATGCTACAAGTCCGACTCCACACATAGACTTGCTTGTCATGCCCTTCTTCGCTGCTGTGGGCACCCGAATCTCTCAACTGCTACACTCGCTCGTTTACTCCCTTCCTTCTCCATACAATAGTACCTCGAACACCACGTCTGATGCCAAAGGGTATAGTACCCTCTCCAGCCTAGATGACATGGGTCTCGAGCAGGGCGAGACGAAAGCACTAGCAGGCGGAGTCGGTCCCCTGAGCTTTGCGGGCAGTGGGTACGGGGTGATGCTAGTGGTGATGGTGAGCTCGTCATTTGCAGCGTTCGCTGATCTGGAAGGCTATCCTCCTCAACCGCATCCATCACATCGTTCGCCGTCCCCGCCGACCTCTTATACCACCTCCCCCTCAAGCTGGCTATATGCTGCACTTAAGGATAGCTTGTGAGTTGACTATCATGACTGCGCTGACCTTCAGTGCGTAAATTCATCACGTCGCCATCGACAGCCAAGTACCTTCGTCTTCCCGGGATATTCAGTCTGGTTCGAGCTTGGGTTCTCTTCTCTATCCTCACCCTTCAAGTAGCGGATATATGGCCAGCTCCATCAGTCCATCTCAAAAGCAGCTACAGCGGTAGAGCCCTAGCCAAAGTTGGAAGTTGGGTCGGTGATATGGAGATGGACCAGGCCTGCTGGCAGGTATTTCTGAGCGTTTGCGCAGGACTTGTCTGTAGTGGACTGGCCAACGGTCTGGATCGAACGTTAGTCTACGAGCTTGTCCTTTGCTGACTTGTAGGCGGCGCCGCGATGTCGGAGCAGGGTTCAATCTCGTAGGTTACCCAACGGAAGATTTCTCGCTGACAGACAGTTTGGCTACTCCTTCCTCCTGCACCTCTACTCATCGCCTTTGACTCATCATCGGCCCCCTGCATCTGCCAGCCACGGGAGACCAGACCTTCATGCGTTGCTTCAGCTCTGGCTTAGTATCACAGAGGTACGTTCCCGTAACGAGGACGACGCTGATGATTAGCTCACCTGGCTCCAAGCCATCGAGCTGTCGCCAGGACTTCGGCGGAATCAGCTGCTCCCCACCGGTGTCTGCGGCAGCCTGGGGCTAGCTCATTTCGTCTACGCCTTGTCCACTGCTCCCCTCAAGTTCCCGAGCTTCACGTTTCTCACACACCTAGTACGTGACCCATCCTCACTTGGGCTGACGATAGATGGCCCTCTTTCTCTCTGTCATCATCGTTTTTTCGCTTATCCTCAAGGCTATACTTCACATCTTTACCCTCGGCTACCTTCCTTCTCCGGTCTTCGTCAATCTCCTCCCTCACGGCGGAGCCTCTCCTTCCTCGGAGGACGATTTCGGCGTAGCTTTATTGAAGCTCGGCACGTCCTGTATCGAAGCAACCCAGTTTTCTGGGCTGCGCAATGAACTCGCCGGAGTTCAGCACAAGGCAGGGCCTTGGGTGGAGATCTCCACATCTGGCAGTAGTGTAGTGAACTCTTCCTCGTCCGGCTTTCACCACCTCATCACTCGTATCGATGCAACTGAACTCCAAGATCTCAATGCCGAAAGCGCCTACTGGAACCACTACAAGGCCTTCTGGCGGGCTTGCTCGACAGCTCTGCTGGACATCGGATGGTCTGTGGTCCTCACCATCCCGGGCGGTTATTCGCTGTGGAATAAGGGCAAGACGGTATATCGAGGACGGTGGTGGTACGGTCCCAGAGAATGGCGTGTCTGGGAACGACAAGCGTGGTCGGTCCCTCCAGCCTCTATGGAGGCAATAATCCCATCATCTACCGAAGTCCCACTCGGATCTTCCGCAAGGCAGGATCCGCACGCCTCCTTCACCTATGATCAAGTTATTCGAGGTGAAGTCACCATCGACGATGACGAGGAGGACTGGCACGACGATGGAGAGGACGACTCCAGCGGATCAGGTTCGGGCAGCGAGGACGAGGGACAGGAAATCTCGTTGTATCGAGGCTTGGTGTCTCCCACCGAGACTGTGGACCTCCAACCCGTACTCCTCGCTCACCTCACCTCGCATTCGTCCAGTCCGCTTACCCGACGACGCTTTGCCGCCATCATGTCTCCGAAGCGGGAAATCAATCGGTCGCTGCAGGAAGTGGTGGACCAACGGCGTACTGTTGCCCCATTCGCTCAGAGGGATGAGTGGGAGGCGGAGCGTAGACGATGTTGTATCGTCTGCACTGTCGAAGAGAGAGATACGATCTTGTGGCCGTGCAGGTGGGTGTAGCGGTGTGGATCGTGCTGATGAAAAGATGTCTTGCCTTGTGCGACAGCTGTCGAGAAAGTTTGGCTTCGAGACTACCTGCTTCCGACCACATGTGCCCGTCAGTGCCCTTGTCCTCCTTTTGAATGCTGTCTGACGAAAGTGTATGTAGGAGCTGTCGGACCAAGTAAGTCCTGTTGGCATCAGTCGCATGCTAATCCTGCAGAGTCGACGGTTACAGCCGTATCTATGTCCCGTAATCATGTTTGAGACTTCATGCATCATTGTACCCTCCTTTCAATTTGATTCCGGTACAATCGCGGCAAGATATTAGCCGGCGAGCTTGAACCCAAACAGCACATAAGTCGCCCCTTTCTGTCCTGCTCGTCTACCTTTACCTCTACCTCAACCTCTACATCTGAATCATGACCATACACACAGAGCTCACGAAGGCACTCAATATCAGGGTATGTTATCAGGTCTCGCCCACGTAAAGGGTTGACGCTTCTCGTATTAGTTTCCGATAGTCCAAGGGGGCAAGTGGATCCATTGCCTATCATTCCCCATCGAGACTCACCGCTTCGTAGGGATGCAATGGGTCGGAACACCACCTCTTGTATCTGCCGTAGCGCTTTCGGGAGCCCTGGGCATGCTCACCGCACTCACTCAACCCAGTCCCGAGGCGTTGAGAACCGCTATAAGGGAAACAAGAGAGCGGATGGGAAAGAGGCAGGGACGATTCGTAAGTTCCCGTCGTGTCGAAGAGGGGCTTATCACACACAGGGTGTAAATATAACATTGCTTCCCTCCATCAATCCACCTGATTAGTGGGTGGTGACTACTGATCCAAATGATCAGACTGACCATCAAAAGTGCCGGTTATGCCAAGGCAGCTATGGACGAAGGCGTTGATATTTTCGAAACCGCCGGCAACAATCGTCCGTTCTGCCATCACTTGTCGCCTTCCTAACCCTGATATGCTGCCTCTCTAGCGGGACCTCTCATTCAGCTCATCCAGACGTACCAGTCGCCTTTCTCGCAGACTGCCCCGAAGCGATATATCATTCACAAATGTGTTACGATTCGACACGCCCTGTCGGGCCAGAAGATGGGGGTAGACTGTCTGAGCATAGATGGTTTCGAATGTGAGTTGCTGTCGAGGAGAACAAAGCTGATAGAGCCAGGTGCCGGGCATCCGGGAGAGGACGATATTGGTGGATTAGTCTTAGTCAGTCGTTGCGGTGCTGATGGCTCCTTCTGGCCCGCTAAATTCATGATTAGCTGGCGCGCGCTGCCAAAGAGCTATCAATACCTTTCGTGGCTTCGGGGGGATTTGCAGATGGCAGGGGGCTAGCAGGCGCGCTAGCTCTGGGTGCAGCAGTGAGTGGAAGTCTCAGCGATTTAGAACCTGCTGACTCCTATAGGGTATCAATATGGGTATGTTTGCAGCTCAGCTGAATAAGCTCCTGATCGTCGAATATTAGGGACGCGGTTCATGTGTACCGTTGAATCGTCCATTCATCAAACGATCAAGGAGAAGATTGTAGCCTCTACCGAAAAAGACACCATACACATTTTTAGGTGGGTTCGAGGGATCAGCTCTAGCTAATTGATAAGATCTTTAAAGAACACTGCGAGAGTCTTCAAGAACGCTGTCTCCGTGGAAGTGGTGAGATTGGAACGACGACCCGAGGGTGCCAAATTCGAAGACTTGAGAGAGTTGGTTGCTGGTGCCAGGGGTAGAAAGGTGTACGAAACAGGCGATGCCGATGCGGGGATCTGGTCGTGAGTCCCATATCACTGGAGCGTGGCTGACTATCCTCAGAGCTGGCATTTCAGTAGGGTTGATCGATGACATTCCCACCTGTGAAGAGCTAGTTCAGCGGATGGGTAGAGAGGCCGAGGATATAATCACTGGACTAAATTCGCATATCTCCCTGGAGGGCGGGGACGAGGTGTGGTCAAAGGGTCGGGAGAGAGAGAGCAAGTTATAGGCGAGGTTGTCACATGTATTCTCAGAATGTAGATGTATCCCAACGTCAAGATCGTATCCCTAAATTATCAACCGACGACCGAGGCATTTCCGGATCCACAACTGCCACGGTCAAGCGAGTATTGATGGCGGGTAATGAGGGCCGCCGCCTCCTGAATCCCTTTGTAGTTTCTCCGCGTTCGACAGGCAATTGCAGCATGGCAGCAGCGGAGAGCGACGGAAGTGGCGAGGGAGGAGGGGAGAATGGCCTATTCAGCGGACGAGATTGGGGAGAAATCACTAGCCATTTCCAAGACGTTGGAGACAACAGTTTCGCACGATAAGACTCTGCCGGAGGCGAAACAGGTGGGACGATTATTTCAAGGGGTGATGGGCGACTGATCCGATCAGCACAGTCGTATACGAATAGACACACCTTCTGCTTGGGTAGGATTCCATTCCAGCCAGCTTAATTGCTTGACAATGCAACTTCTCGATCAGCTCGCCCAGAGCCTCCTCTTCTCCGACAATTTCAGGTGCAGTGGCCATGGGCTGGGAGGTCACGGTCCTTGACAGGCTTGGAAGCCTGCGGCGATTGTACAGTGTCTCGAATAGGATGGCGAAATCGGCACTGAGATCGAAGTTACCTGCTGAAGTGATCTTTGGAAGCGATTGAGCGTGGATAGGAGGAAGCGAGCGCCGCCGAGACGCGACGAAAGTCTCGATTGGCGACAAAATCGGCTGAAGCGAAAGCTGTCCGTCGATCGGTGTCTATTTGTGAGCCAGAGCACTATCGATCAACGACTTACGGCAAAGCTCGCCAGATAATCTACCATCATTGCGCTGTTTTGCTGTACTAGTCAGCCGATGTATTCGTAGAGACCGACCCACAGATATGAAACTAGCAAAATGTGCCAACTCTGGATCCCTGCTTAGATCTCTATCTGAAAAGAAGGCAAGCGCGTGAAGAATCTTGGCGATCGAAGTCAAGATGCGCTGCCGGAAGTGTTCGGGCAGACCTGCTATAAGCGATGTCCATTCGAATTCTCACTCACCCTCCGCCAAGCCGAACAGATGGGGCTGCATCAGCGCCGGGCCAATGAGGCGCAACTAGCAATCAGCAAAGAAAGCCATGGCGACGTACAAAGACAAAGCAAGACACTGCCTTATAGGGGAGCATTCTGTACGTACATCCAGTCAGCTCGACTCCTCGCAGACAGACCTACTCATTCTCTCCTCTATGATAGTTTTTGACGGCCGAGAAGATGTGTGCAAAAGCAATGCGGAGATAGCTGCTATAAGCGCGCCAGCAATCAACAACCTACTTTGGGAATGACCCCCTCTGGGCTAAACGTCAGTGCGCTTCGCTAGAGATCACTCACCATACATCTCGCTCCAGCATTGCTGAACCAGTTTTGCAAGCAACTCTAAGTAGCTAGGATCCGTAGCACCGCTCGCAGTGAGATGGTTTAGTTTATTCAGCTGTAAGACGAGGGTCACGGTAAGACCGATAGACTGCTGCAGAAAGTTGGAACAAGTCAGTCGCATGGCTGCCTCCATTGTCTTCGAAAGTGGGGTGTTGCTACGAAATAAGGTATCGGGACCTATCTTCAGCGCATTCAGAAAACAAACATACTTACTAGCTTGGGCTTCAATGGAGCACATCTCTAGCAAGCGGGGAAGAAAGGTATTCCGAGCAAGGTCAATTTTCGTCATCAAGGTCGCCGTTCCATCGAGACCGCCCTTGTGCGACAGATGATATACGAGGCGAGTGCCGTTCGGTCCATTCAGAGACTTTCAATTAGTATTGCCCGTGTGAATGACTAACCTCTCCGAAATCATAGCTTTCGAGCCGCTGGACCACAACTTCTTGGTAGGAGACGGACATCCGCAGCTCGCCGACGACCGAACCAGTCTCGATAGATCTGATTGGGAATCGCTCATCTTTGGCTCTGCTGAAATTGGAAACCATCGCTAGATCGACCGTAGCAAAGCGCGATGATTTTCCGTCCGCACGATATAGGTTGAGGACTGTCATCAGCACAGTCGAGATTTGCCACTTACCACACTGCGAGAAGTTTGGAAGTGTCGCAAATGAAAAGACCTCGCCCCAGAAGGGCATTCGCCCATCTTCCCCTCTACTCCAGGCAGTCCGTGCCGCTACCATATTGTCCATCGCACTACCGTCAGAGACCTTGCACTTATACCTACTCACAGCTCCAAGCAGATCCTGTCCCTCATAGCCCACCCTTCCTTGAGGTTGCCGACTTTCTCCGTCGACAGACTGTCCACCTCCTTTTTCGACATGGAGGCTGTCGACAAGGAGTTTGCGTCTCGATCACTCAACCGGTCCTCCCCTTCTGGCGGGCGGACTGGGATATCTATTTCGTGAAGATCCAGTATCTTGATCTCCAGCCGGCGCTCCGTACGGAACGGCGACCTGTTTGATGTTGCGAACGACCGAAGCAATGAGGTCCATTCAGACCGAGTCCTTTCGTCCGAAAATGCGATGTACAGAAGTGCCTTGTGGTCAGTCGAGTGACTCGTCGGTGTGAGTGCACGCGTAGAGGTTGCACTGTCCGTCGAGCTATGCAGTGGACCGGTAGTCTGGGCAAAGTCTTTCCCTAGCGGAGGAGTACCGCTGTTTCCCGTTGGTATGGCTCTACGCAACCGCCGTCCGAGAAAGGGAAACGCTCTCGGAGAGGGGTCCTGCTGTGAAGTGACGGAGCACTTCTGAGGGCTGTAATTGGTTATGGCAGGGGAAAGGAGACCCCATTCTCCGAGATCGGAGGTTGGCACATTTGGGCTTGAGGGAAGACGAAGAACATGTTGGCGACGGAAAACGGATTTGTGAATAGGTTGTATCTCGTCCATCTCCCAGCATGGCGGGTCGAGCTCAAAATGTGTCGACGAATCGCCCTTCTGTATAGTAAGATTGCCTCCGTTCCCCGAGATCGACATCTCGATGGTTCCCAGCGTCCATCCATTGAGCTCCGGCACTTTGGCCTGATCCTTGGCTTCGTCATATGCTTTCTCATGTCCTGGTGCAGACTGCGACTCGGCGTAGTTCGAAGTAGGGGATTTCAATCGCGCGACGGATCTTGTATCTGAGAGATGGATTAGCCCATCGACCGCGACTAAAGACTCACGGCGTAGCTGGCTTCGCTGCTCTTCAAACCGCTCAAGTCGCCGTTGTCTCTCCCCTTCGTACGTTCCGGCTTGCGTCGAGTCGTTTGGCGGTGATTCGTCTGTCAGGAAACCAACGAGTGACTGACCTCCCGTTGGATTTGAGAAGATACTCTGGGTCGGATTCTGGTAGACGGGTGATGTTGGACTCAAGAGGAACGATGGAGGGACGACTCCGGGGCTACCATAACGACTTGCAGGTTTGTTCGACCTGGGGCGAAGCTTCCCTGTCAGCGGTGATGGCGAGAATGCGCTTACAAGACCTAAACCAGATGCTCGTCTTTTCTTGATCGAGTCGCGGTCCCCAGTGGAAAGGTTGACGGGAGGGAGTTCGGGGCCGCCAGCACTGATCCAGACCTGTGCGAAGAAGATATGGTGGCTCATGAAAGATGAAAATGATGTATAGATGCTACATGGGCCCGTTCAAAGGCAATGAGATGCCGTGACAATAGGCGTTCGCCTTTGAGCAAGCGCACGGATCACCTCCACCGCAGCCAAGAGCCTCAGATTACGTAATAATACCAATGACCATCCTCTACGTCACTCTGCAGCTCGATGAACTACCTCGGAAAGCTCTGCCCATCCACTCAGGCTATCAACATCCACTCCAAGATCCTTCGCAATCTCAGCCAACGTTGACGTGTCCACCTGCATCTGGCTCTTGAATCTAGCCTCCTCCTCATTGACATCGGCTTCGGTACTGGCATTACTCGACCCAAACAGCGAGAACGTATTCTTCTTTCCCTTTCGGTGACGGCGTAAAAGGTCCTCGGTCTTTCGTACCGACGCCAAAACCGCAGCGTATCCGGAGAAGACGTGGTCGGCGATTGTAGTCGACCATTGCGGGCCGTATCGCTCTTTGAGCGATGGTCGGGAGTCCAGGAAAGTTTGAAGCGGTTTCAAGATGTTGGGGATGAAATAGCTAGCTTGGATGGCAGCCGATTTGGAAGGTGCCGCACGAAACTGAGATGCCACAGATCGAACGAGTTTGAGGGATTCACTGCAGCGACGAGTAAGGATAGTAATGATTCGGTTCTCAAATCGGTCGATGGGAATGTTCAATGTGCCTATGTAGGTATCAGCCATGGTCAAAAGAATGAATCTCACCGTCGAGGTCAAGTGACCGGCAGATTTCGATCTCTCTGCAATGAGAAGCCAGTAGATTGACATCCAGAATGGCGGATGCCGCCAGTCGGAGCGCCGCGTCTTCCTGGTTCAGGTCTTCTTCACCTGATTTCAGCGCATCGACGGTTGATAATAACCACGACTCGTAGCGCGAGACGATCTGCCGTCAGCCGCCATGACAATGGTGTAGACTTACCTGTACGGATAAACGCCAAAATCGATGAGCCAGTTCGGGAAGGTAGACTTCGGGTGCCCAGCTTGTTTGCAATGCCTTCCATGCGCCGGCACTCTGGGGAAGAGACCATTCGCCGGCGGACCCCGTACCTAGCAGCGAGGTCTCAAATTGTCCAACGATCTCCTTCCACCTGAGTTGGAAGTACACAGGAAGTTGCCATCGTCTCTCGAAGGTCTGGTAATCCGGCGAGATCCGGAGTGCTTCAATCGCTTGCAGATTTGGGGCCATGTCTTCCAGCAGATTCAAGAATTCGTGCGTGGTCGTGTAGTGCTGCCATCAGCCTTGCACTTCAGGTCCGACTCACCTTGTGAAGCTCCTCCGGGCGCCCGGCAGCAAATATGACGTGGCCCAGATTGTTTAGGATAGCTTTACTAATCCCTGGCCAGATGACACCAGAAAAGAAATGAAATCGATCGGACACTTCCGCGGCGGTGCTCATTAGCAGCTGATACGTTGCCACCTGGGCCAGTATGCGGTTATAGAGATCAGCGAGGGGAGTTTGTTCCGCCAGGCGCGCTCCCTGGTCGAACGGATTTCTGGCGGTAAGAGGAGTTGGCGGGACCACCGGAGACATTGGTATTATGAGAGCCGAGGAGGTGATGGTCTGTTATCAGCGTCGTTCATATGCACAACTCACGTGTCTGCAAAACTGAGCCACGTCCTTCGCCAGTACACCCTCGGCCTCTTCCCACCCCTCAATCAACTCGTAGGTCTTCAGACACTGTCGAAGCCTTGGTTTCGTGCCCTCGAGAAGTGCAGATTGCAGTAGCGAAGAGAGATCGTTGCTGATCCTTGCTCTGATTGGGTCGATGCGCTGTCATCAGTCAGGCCCCCACGTCATTGTCTCACCTCTGAGATGGATTCCATAACAAGACAGCCCTCCGCGCGGGCTTTCGAGACCAAGTAGACCAGCTGAGTATACTCTCCAGCGACCCTGTTGACGAGTTTCGCTTTGTCTTCATCATCTGACGATTCCAGCAAAGTTTCCGCGCGAGCAAGCGTTTCGAACAAACGCTGCAGTAGATCGAGAAGCGCCTGAGGCTCAGCTGGAGTCAGCAAAGCGATCACTTACTTTCTCTTCTCGCAGAGCGGCTCGCTCGTCGAGCTTGTGCTGGACTGCAAGTTGGTGCTCGTACAACACGTTGCGGACCACCTGAAGTTAGTATTGCTCATCATGCATCGCTTACCTCGACTTCATTGCGCAAAACAGACAGTGGTTTCTCCAAGCGCCTCAGTCTTTCGCTTTCTCCTCGCAGACCCGTGCCGAGACTGATGAACTCTTCATAGTCGTCATTGATGAGCTGAACAAGCTCCTCCCGCAAGACGCCCAGGTACTCTCGGAGCTCTGATCGAAGCTCGTCGAGGGGTATATGCAGGCGTGAGAGGAGAAAAGTGTCAACGTCGAATGTAGGGGCTGATAGCAAAGGATGTTGATGAGAAAGTGGTTGGAGGGAAGGGAGGTCCAGTGAACGACCTATCGAGGATGTAGATGTCCGAGAGTCGGAAGGGAGGTACTCGGGCTGTTGAATTAGCGTCATGGCGACCGAGTAGCCTTCTGCCCATGAGGAATGGTCGGTAGATTATAGGTTCTTACAGTCGAGGAGATTGAATGCGCGTCAGTGTTCACCATCAATCTTACGTAAGCAGCATTCTATGAAACAGTGCATGATGGTTTTGCTACATATCTACACACAGTGGTTATCAATCACGCCAGGATCTCCCGCGCACGGCACACACATATAGAGATGAATCGGAAGCCTTCTACTCTCAAACTTACTCTTCACCTTCCTGCGTTTGGCCAGGCAAATTAAGATAGGGTTCTGCCGGAAAGACAGGTTCCGGGTCATGGGCGTCCGCAAGTCTTTCTTCAGGAGTTGACTGCCAGAAAGAAGGAAGAACAACTAGCTATGCCATCAGCAAACCTGAACCTCACCGCTCCTCGGATAAACTCACAGTCCTTGGCCTTGAAGACCCACCAACTTTCGTACTCTTGCCCACCAGGCTTGCCAACCATGCCCCATCCTCCTCTCAAACCCATACCCACCAATTCCTGACCTCGGGTATTGGTGTCCGTCAAAACTGATTCCTCTACCCAGATAATTAGCTCATCAGGTTCTGGCATCGTTGCCTTTTCCTCTTCCAAAGGCATGCTTTCTTTTTCCTCAAGGAAGTCGCTTCTTCCAGCCTCCTCCATATTGTCGTGGGTCTTGTATCGAGGAACCTTCCATCTCTCTTCTGGAGTCCACGGTGCAGGGACCGTGACGAGTCGGTATAGATTCGAGGCATATGCAGGAAGATCGGCCGAAGGTGGAAGAGGCGGATATACAGCAGAGACCCGTCGACGAGCGTAGGGCAAGTAGTGTAGGAGCTTGAGATCCTTTGCGAGCAAGGGGGAAACGGCCGGCTGGACCATTGGCATGGCTGAAAAGACATCGGTCAGCTTTGCCCGCAGCGTCCGACCCACCTTCTTTCGCTGACAAAGGGTCGGGTCGATCATCTGACACTAAGTCAAGCCAATTAGCAGGTACGACATTGTAAGGGAAGTGACATACGCTCTTGGACGCCCCAGCCTCCGTCCTCCTTGTCCATCTCAACCTCCTGCTTCTGGACTTTAACCGAGTCGTGATCCCCTTGATCGTGCGTATTGGCACGCGCTCGCTCCGCGCTACCATACGTCCCTCCCCACACACTCCACATTGCTCGATTGAAGCTGGTTCCGAGAGACAAGGTATCTTCGAGCTTTTTCGCCTCGATGAGCTTTTGCGGTGCTGCCCTCGCTAAGGCAGTGGCTCGCAAGATACTCGGTTCGAGATACGGGTCCGAGATCACCTTATAGTGCGTAAGGTATGACATGAAGGCGGCAACAATTCCTGCCGTCATGATAAGCAGATTGCATCTCCTGTACTCCCGGCGGGGAATTCCACTCACTCGCTAGTTTTAAAGCGGGTTCAAAATCCCTGGAGAGTCGCTCAGTAGATTTCTCAATCGACGTTGGTAGGGTCTTAGGAGTACACACCAGCCAGCCTCGGCTTCCCGTCGTGCGAGAGCCAAGAACCCTCGGATCGCGGTCATAGGTTTGCTAAGAAGGACGCAGACTTCCTGATTTTTGTAGTTTCTTTCGTCGAGAAATGGCGCTTGACTGAATTGAAGGGGATCCCAATCTTGTTTAGCACGAGCAGTGTATCGGAAAGGATCTCCGTCGACGCCGGACCCCGGCCAATGAGGACCAGGAAACTCAGGTCGAATACCCAAAGCGGAGCGGAACTGATAGGGGCGGGAAATAGTATGATCGTTTCATTAGTTGACCCACGTAGACAGGTAGCAAACGCCTACAATACTGAAGAGTATTTGAGTTCTCTTGTAAACAAAAGCGGGCGCTCGAGACGTGTGAAAGTCGTTGGTGGCGATGATCACTAGATGTCGTCAGCGAGCGAGGCAAAGCCCTGAAGAAAGGTTTCACAGCGATCGAACGGAGGAGTCGTCCTGCGGACAAGTGAGATTGACACGTTTTCCTGTGACTGTTCTAAACTTACACGTCGTACGACTGATGGCAAGTCTGCAGTGGCTCAACCCAACCCGACCCTTCCTCTCCGATCTTGAATGCATTCTCACGCGCGAGCTGAACAGTCAAGTGCAATTTCTCTTGTCGCCTGAGTCGCTTCGCCTGATATCGTGCCTGTTGAGCTCCAGGAGCTCGTTCGATACCTATGGCGATCAAGGCATTATGGTGGGCGTCGTGAGGGTATAGGTCGCTGTCGTTTACTTCGTCGGTATGCGTCGGGGACTGAGGCTCGCCGGCCGATTTCTCCACGTTCTCCGCAGAGTGAGAAGGAATCCAGACACCGGCAGACTGCCAGAGATGGAAGGGGGTATGAGCGACCCCAGGAGGGGCCGGAGGAAAGGGGGGAAACTCTAGCCATGCTGCGGCAGGTATAAGCTCAGAATCATCGTCTTGGCCCGTCTGATTTTTCACAGGATACGCGTTGATGACTCGAAGTATCTCGTGCGGTGGAGCTGGTGTCTCCACCATCGTAGCTTTGATGATGGTCAAAGAGGTGCGGGATTGCAATGAAGCAAGTTTCACGATAAACGGTTGCGAGGATGAAACACCTCCACACCTTGAATGGGGGGCATAGATAGAGACGGAAGCATTCTTTTCCCCGGTCCCCCGAAACGGCAGTCTTCTGGACGCGCCTTATTTTGGTGTAAACACCCGATTCCTGGCGGGTGACTGTCTACTCTCACCAACTGTGTATAGACACTTGTTGACATCCGCATACCTCTTCACAAAGACAACAGACGAGGCAGTATCCGGAGCAGTCTTTCGCTCATCCTCCAACGCAAAAATGCCGTCGTCGCGTAAACCCCCACCAAATCAGCAAGCATACCTCCAACCACTCCCATCTCCTTCCCCGGCACCGTCGACCGAATCGCACTCCTACTCTTATTCCTCCCATCAAGGAATTCGAGATCCATCCCCGGCGCCACCTTACAACCATACAGGCCATGACCGAGCACAGTCTGGATATGCTCTCAGGCCGCAAGATCCATTCCGCGACCCTCGGCAGATGGCCTACGGTCCATCAGGTGCAGCATATGCTCCAGCATCAACTCAAACATACCATCCACCGTATTCTCCGGCAGACAACCAATTCCAGGCGGTGCCGCAAATATCCCTCGTGACATCACCACCTCAAATCCCTACCCAATCCCGACTCCCTTTTTTCGAAGCAGCATTGGCAAGGTCAAGAGGAGAGACCATTCCCGCTCCCCTCCCTCATCAGACGCATTACGCTCAACCCCTTCCGTCGTATCTCCCACCCCCAGACCCAAATCACCCGGACCTCGCCGTGGGCTTTACGCAGTCGACGACTGTGCGATTTGCCGTCTCGCAGAACGATGCCAATCGTCGGGGCATGTCTCGCTCTCCTTCTCCCGGGTTTGACCAAAGCTATGATCAAGGTCAGGATGAAGGTTACGAATATGGAGGAGGCGATGGCGATGTCGAAAAGGCCTTGCTCAGCCCGGACGTTAGAAGTAACAATGCTACGCCGAGTTACCGACAGGTGCTGGACGAGAAGGGATGGAGCGGTCGACTATCCGCTTTGGGCCTCCCTTCAGAAGGTATGGATGAGGGAGACCTCGCACTGCCGCCTTTCCGAGGAGCAGCTTTGACTACTACTGCCCACTCGACTGGACTTCCATCCTTCCATCTTCGAGGCCCGACCAACTCTACGACTCAAACTCAACCATTCGGAGGGGACGAGACTGACCTGGTCGATTCTTCGACTCAGCATTTCGGTCCCGCGCCGAGTGGACGGGTCGGCCGGAGAACACACAACGCAGCAGGCCATCGTAGGATTAAGCATACCGCTACTTTGGACGAGAACGGATTCTTCGCGGTGGACATGCCAATCCCAACTCGACTCGCTCAATTTCTTCCCGTCAAGGGGGTCGAGGAACAAAAGAGCACAAGGTGTGTTCAACGTGGTGTCTCTTATCTCATTTGCATGTCTGAGAAACAACACATCCTTAGGTACACTGCCGTGACCACAGATCCCGATGACTTTCCTACTTCTGGGCTGCGCCTCCGACAAAATCTGTGCAATCCTCCCCGTCAAACCGAGCTCTTCATTGTGATTACCATGTACAACGAAAACGCGGAGCTTTTCTGCCGAACCCTGTATGGCGTTATGAAGAACGTGGCTCATCTGTGCGGAAGAAAGAACTCCAGAGTATGGGGCAAGGACGGCTGGCAGAAAGTATGTTTGGGATAGAAGGCTTTGGCAATCTACACCGCTGATGCTGTGGTAGGTGGTCGTATGTATTGTTGCGGATGGCCGTAAAGCGGTGAATCCTCGAGTGCTCGATTGTCTGGCTGCTCTCGGAGTGTACCAAGAAGGTAGGCCGAAATTTCTTTCTTCCAATTGTACACTCACAGCAATATCCAGGTGCCATGACGAATATGGTCAAAGATCGACCAGTGACGGCCCATGTCTTTGAGTACACGACGAGCTTTGCGCTAGACGCAGATCTGCACTTCAAATACCCCGACAAAGGTATCGTTCCCTGTCAGATAATCTTCTGCATGAAGGAGAAGAACGTGAGTAGGTATCCGAGTAATCGGTCATTGACAATTGCAGGCTAGAAAAATCAACTCGCACCGTTGGTTTTTCAACGCCTTCGCTCCATTGCTATCCGTAAGCTACTTCGATAAGACACGCAACCCATTTGCTGACCTCGCTTCCAGCCAAACATCTGCATTCTTCTGGATGTGGGCACAAGACCGGAGACCAAATCCTTGTATTACCTGTGGAAGGCCTTCGACCTCAACTCCAACGTCGGTGGAGCTTGTGGGGAGATTGCGACTTTCAAGGGCAAAACGTGGCGCAGTTTGCTCAATCCATTGGGTGAGGACCGCTGCTTGTCTGATATCAATCATCTGACCCTCATTTAGTGGCTGCTCAATGTTTCGAGTATAAAATGTCAAATATCCTCGATAAGCCAATGGAGAGTCTCTTTGGATATTGCACGGTACTGCCTGGAGCCTTCTCTGCGTATCGGGTGAGTTTGATGACCTACGAGGAAGCTTGTTTCTGATGCTAAGTTTGACTTCAGTGGATCGCTTTGCAAAATGGTGCAGATGGCCGAGGACCCTTGGCTTCGTACTTCGAGGGCGAGCAGTTGGCAACGGGAAAGGCCGATACGTTTACCGCAAACATGTGAGATGACTGATACTGTCCGGAATGTTTTGCTGATAAAGCATCTTATAGGGTCAGTAATGAAGTCATCTGCTGAAAAGCGAGGTTCGATGAACACGCTGACTGTACCAGTACTTGGCGGAGGACAGGATCCTTTGTTTTGAAATTGTGTACGTCGCCTCTCTACAGCCTTGGCGCCCTACTAACTCACTCGCTAACTAGAGCAAAAGCCAAAGCGAACTGGGTGTTGAAGTTCGTCAAATCGGCGGTCGGCGAAACCGATTGCCCAGACACCATTCCAGAATTCATAGGACAGAGGCGGAGGTGAGTCTCGCTATCGCGAAGCCGCCATTTTAGTGCTGATCATTTGCAAAGATGGCTGAACGGATCCTTTTTTGCTGCTGTGCGTGAAGTGTGCACTGTAGCGACACGAAGCTAAATGTCTTGCAGGTATATTCCCTCATCCACGTAGCTCAAATTTGGCGATCGGATCACTCCATGACGAGAAAGATTGGCCTGATGGTTGAGTCCGTTTATAATGGGCTAAATTTGGTCTTCACTTGGTTCTCGCTGGCCAACTTTTACATCTTTTTCGTGAGCTCCTGTCTCTGTCTCGATTTTGAGTTGCTCCCTGATAACCCTTGCTTAGGTGATCCTCACCAGCGCGTTGGAAAGCTCTGTCTTTGATATACCACATATCGAAGTACTGAATAAGATTTGCCAGGTACGTTCGGCGATATACCCAGAGCCATAGCTTACTGTTCATCTAGTATGGCTATATCGGAGCCCTTGTAGCGTGCTTCATCTTTGCTATGGGCAATAGGCCGCAAGGGTGGGTACATATCCTCAAGCGCAGGATGATGACATTAACGATACGCTAGCTCCCCTTGGAAATACAAGGCTACCATATACTTTTTCGCTCTCCTTACCACGTAGTCCGTATCAGGTTGTGCAAATCTGGAGACGCTTACCCTGTTATCAGCATGCTCGTTTGTGCCGTGCTGTGCACCGTCCAGGCAGTCAAAAACTTTGGCACTCCAATATACTCTCAGATGATTGTCTCGCTCAGTTCGACGTATGGGATCTTCATCGTCTCCAGTCTTCTTGCTATGGACCCTTGGTACGCCCGTTCCAGGGACCGGAATGTAGGCTAATACTTATGATACTTATGATCAGGCATCTTGTGACCTGCTTCGGGCAATATATCATGTTCTCACCGAGTGAGTGCATGCACCGCGCTGTTGTTCGCCAACTACACTGACCTATGATTTTCGTCATCTTTCTCCAGCCTACATCAACGTCGTAAGTAGATTTCTTCCGCGTCGTTCGAAGATCCTCAGCTAACAGAATATTATGTAGCTCAATGTCGTACGCCTTGCTTTCGTCTGCTTCCTTCCGATGTCTTCTTATTCTGACCATTGTTTGCTCTTTTCATTGCAGTACGCCTACTCAAACCTGTATGTCGAGCATGTCTCCTTTGTTCTTCTGTCCTTACCGTTGTCATCAGCCACGATCTCTCATGGGGGACAAAAGGAGCGGACACTGTGCAAGAGGACGATCTGGGGGCCGTGCAAGGTGTTGGGAAGCATGTGGAAGTTGAGCTGGTTTCTGCCCAGCAAGATATCGATATTGCCTACCAAGACGCGCTCGACAACATTCGCCTGAAGCGGGCGAAAGTCGACGACGAGGACGGACCACCTAAGAAAGACCTATCGGAACAACAGCAAAAGGATACTTATGTAGGTTCAAGTTTTTATCCATGATGACGATGAAGTTGATGTTCATATGTGCGATCAAGGCCAACTTCAGGACGAACGTAAGAGCGCCGAGATCGCTATTAAGTGGAACAACTGACCATGGTTATTAGCTGCTTCTCCTTTGGTCGCTCTCTAACGCCCTCTTGGCCAGTATCATTCTATCGGGCTCCAACTCGACCACCTTCACCAGTGGCACACACAGCCGTACGGCTGTGTATATGCTGGTCATTCTTGGTATTTTCTTTACATCCAATCCGATAGGAAACCATCTCACGTTCCTGTGCAGTGTTCGTAGCCGGCATGGCAATGTTCCGATTCATTTGCTCAACCTTATACCTCATCATCAGACTGTTTGCTGGATAATCTTGACCATCTTGTACTAGCAAATCAGAATCCAATGCATAACTACATGGAGAATTCCATACGAGACTGACCATGACGAGATCGGCTATCAGTCTGCCGAGGGCGTCGAGAGGCCCGCGGTCTCCCGCGTTCATCTTTATGCCATCACTGGCTATTATCTCACTCGCGTCAGCCATACGCGTTTATGCGAGCAGTACCCACTACGACCAATGATCTGTATCCCGATTGCCCCGCTGCACCGATCGTGGCTGATCTCATTGGACAACTCCATCAAGATTTGGTTAATACCGAGGTGGAAGAAACCCGCCGTACGCTCTCCACCGCTCTTCCAGTCACGGAATCTGACCCACAGAAGACATAACAGCCTGTGGTCCAGCCGTAATCCATCTCATCCGCGAGGCTTCTTCCTTTCTCGTGCAATGTACGTCGACCCAAATACCCTTTACCAGCAACCTGGTTTCTCGAGAGCATGTTATCGCCTCGCTCGACCATCTCTTTGCTCTTGCAGACGAGAATATCAACGCGATCGAGTTCAATCTGGTGCAGTCCTGCTGGCTTCGTCTGTACACCGACGTGTCGTTATTGCGCAGTCTGCTGGACCTGGTTGTCGGGCCTGATGGAGAGGGAAAAGAAAGGATATTCTGGTTGAGGGCGGTCAGACGCCTAGATATGGCCATTATCGTCGCTGGCGCTGTGGGAGTTGGAAGGATGGACTGGATCCAGCGCACGATCAAGGAAATCCAGAAGACCGGGCTTCGTCGACGTCGATCAGCGGGAGAAGGTGGCGAAGGCGCCTCGCGGCGGTCGTCCAAAAGAAGGTGTATCGCCAAAGACGCATCTGAATCCACGGACGAAACCCTTCTTTTCGCTCCCTCGCGCATAGCCGTGCTTCGACAAGCACCTTCCGTCTCCCAATATCTCCAGCATCACATCACCTCCCCCTTCATCCTCAAGCGCCACCTCGATTCGCCAGATTCCCCCTGTCCGCCTTGGCCAGCTGTCGATAGGTGGAGGTCGGCCGAGTATCTTCTGGATCTAGTCGGTGAGGGAAGGGTCGTACCTGTCGAGGTAGGAGGAGCATATGATGAGAAGGATTGGGGTCAGAGGATCATTCCGTTCCGGGATTTCCTGGCCAGGGCCGGATATCAGGTATCTGTGGAAGACGATGGTGAAGATAAAGACGAGCGCGAGAAGAGGCGTCTGGTCGAAGGCGATGTGCCCGAGGTCGAACCTCCCCTCTATCTCGCCCAGCATCCGCTTCTCAAGCAGTTTCCCGAACTCGATTCAGACATCAGTCTGCCTGATTACGTCTGGTCCAGTCCGCCCGAACCGGTGGCTACCCCTTCTTATCGGCCTCCGGAGAACGAGGATGGTCTCCTCCTCAACGTCTGGGTTGGAAGCGGAAAAGGAGAAATCATCAGTCCTGCTCATACGGTAATTTCGGTGGTGGGCGCCCAGATGTTGTTTGATCACTGACTAGGAACCAGGACCCTTACTACAACTGCTATGCTCAAGTCCTAGGCCGCAAGCGTGTCTGGCTGGCGCCTCCCGCTGTCAGCACTCACATGTATGCGTACGGTCTCTCGCCGATAAAAGATCACTCGACGGACTCCTTGACCACTCAGTATATCACCAATACATCCACGGTACCGATCCTCCGCCCTGCTTTCGATCTCGCCCAGATAAAAGAAAAGCATCCCTCGTTCTATGAGCATGTCTGGCCAGTCAGCTTGGAAGCTGTTCTTGAACCTGGGGACATGATGATCATGCCTCCAGGGTGGTGGCATGCTATGCGTGGCGAGGGTGAAGGGGTCGGATGGAGTGTATCGATGTGGTACTAGAAGCTCGGTACGAGCGGTCGTGTAGTTGTCCGATGCATCTCTGCAACGACTGTGTCTACCACGTTGCTGTGTCAGGTCATGTCTGCAGTCTGCAAAAGGGGGGTTTTCCTTCTTCTTTAGTTACTTGTACATGCGTGAACGTAAACAACATCTTGGAGGTTCTGAATTCCAATATCGCCAGATTTTAAAGGGACCTCCTATGAGCAGCGAAGAGAACGTTGAGGGGGGGACATATGATTCAGCATAGGCGGTTCGCTATCCCCAAGCATGACCCAGCCATGTAGAAACATATTTTGTATCACTAAACCACAATGAAAATCTAGGGGAATACATAGGTACAACGAAGGGTGTGAGATGCGTACGTCAGGTTCCCCAAACCTCCAATCCTAAGCATTCGAAAGGTCTTCCCTTGCTCGAGGTGCTGAATAAGGGAGTATCAACGCACAGGACCTCGTTGTCATATGCGGGGCTAGTCGAAGAAGAGTTGCGAGTGAATGTGGAATCCAAGAAAAGACCGTATGATCCGCCCCTAGAGTCGATCAGAATTGCAAAAGAGCGGCGCGGAAGGACGTACCCTCCCCCAAAGGAGATGAAGGACGACTCGCAGAGCGCAAAGTATTGGTTCCTCCCTGTCCATCGGAACACCTTCGCATCGTCATCTTGAAGCTTGAACATGAAGCTGTCACGGCGGGATCAGCATAAGACAGCCTCGAAGGGAAATCGAGACGCACGATTCTCCACTACCATAATAAGTGCCTTCCCTCCTGGCTATGGCTTCATTCAGATATACGCCAAATATGTGACCATTCCCATCGCGAACTATCAGCATGTTACCGGACGATCGATGGGTCGTGGCATAAGCGTCAATCAGTCGGTAGAGGGTCGACAGGGATGCACCGTGTTGATCTAGCGAGACTACATTTGGGTTCAGTCCACGTTGGAAGGAAAAAATCTGTACATACATAATAAGGTCCAGCTGTTCGAAAGCCTCTGACGAGGAGGCAAGTGTCTCCTCAGCTGCGAGGCTCGACGTCAACAATGGCATGTCCACTCCAGAGGTTCCACTCACACAATCCGCATGAATCCCCAACAGAACCGGGGTTGTTCCTTCCCTTCTTCCCAGTAGCATGGTCCCGGACCATTCTGCTTCCGGATCCTCAACACGCTTTTCCAGCTCGGGTGCCAGATGAGAGAAGCCTGGAGCGCCAGAAGGAGGTACGTAGCTGCCATTGATTTGCTCTGCTGTGGCAAATGGTGAAGAGTGGGTAATATCGATGGGTTGCAGAGCAGTCTTTGGGTCGTCTAGAGGGGAATGGAAAAGGTGGTCCGGAGGTGGACCCAAGACCGTCTTCCACTTGGAAGCGAGTTTGGTGGTAGTCGCCAGTTTCTCCAGCATTCCGGAATGAAGTAGACGATGTTGTTGCTTGTCGGCTTGAGACCCGTCTGTAGGAGGAGTAGGGGATGACTCGAATTTCCGTGATGACGCGGTTGGAGTTGGCGACTGGCGAAATGACTGCTGACGAATGTGTCTCATTCCAGCGGCAGCATTCTGGCTCGAGGTAGACGAGGAGGGGTGGAAAACGATGTCATTCCCAGCGTCAGACACCAGAGGGGGTGACGACGGACCAGCGAAAGAGTATGCGTGGGAAAGGCGTCGCGTGTGTCGAGGGGGAACGTAGTCGGGAGAGATCTCGGTCGGAAGCGGCGGTAGGGTGACGTGAATGGGAGCTGGATGAGAGGTGGGATTTTGAACACTATTTCTGTGGTTCGGACTCTGGGCTGTGCACTCCCAGTCATCCCCTCCGAGAAGATCCAATCCGGGCTGAGGGGGACGAGGGGGGGCTGCAATAACAGAGGTTCTCGATTGGTTTAGACTGACAAGATCGTCAAATGAGCCAAGAAGATCGTGCTCGTCCAAAGCGTGGGTAGTGGAGGGCTCTTCATGACCCGGTTGAGCAGCGGTGAAATCTCCAAAATCAGAGGACGGCCACCGGGGAGGTTTCTGCGTCGAGTTGGTTGTGGATGGTCCTGGGAGCGCATTGCGGGACAGGCGCACATGCGTTTGTGGAGATGGCATCGTCGACGACTTGCAGGTGAGACGTGACGCGAGCGTACTGTGATATTGCTGGGAGGGCGGGAGTCAGTCCAGTAGCTACCTAGAAGAGTGCAATCGACTAAACCCTACCAGGACAGCTCAATAGTGGCCCCGACTTCGGAGTAGAGGACCGAAACCCAGACCACTCGGTCTTTTTGGTATCCTGCCGGAGTGTCGATGAGAAAGAGAATAGTCCAGGGCGAGAGAGAGGAAGATCAAAGCAAGGTCATGGCACCAAGAATGGTTGGGAATGGAGTGGATTGATGTTGACCTCCACCTTGAAGCAGAAATGACGCGTGTATACTGCGAGATGCTGAAAGTAGGTAGTTCAATGTCGCTCAATCTTTCATCTCCAGCATTATGAGAAGCTTGTGTGACAGACACACGCCCAGCAGACCGGATCTCATGGCGTCCAGTGCAGGAAAAATATGCATTGTCCGCTACCATTATCAATTATAAGAAGGAAGATTTAGTCGTGAATAGTTATCATGATCGTTGCGCTACACTCGTTCAGCATTTCGAAGGGGATGGGAAGGTAGATCTTCGTCTCTGATGTACGGCTGTGACAGTCTACGTCAGTCCGAGAACACAGTGTACACAGATCGATCTACCTTGAGTATGGCTTCCGAGATTGTCTTCTCGACTGAACCTCTTGTTGCAAGACCCGCACTGGAAAGGCTACAGAATCAGCGCCGTCGGCCTTCTGCACACTTACCCTCTCTCCGTCATGCATGCCTTTGCGGTGACGTCGAACGTGCTCAAAGCGTTTGTAGCGCTTGGTACACCCATTGATTCCGCACACCCACGGCCGCTCCTCACCGTCTTGGAAATGCTGTCCGACATTTTCTGGGACAACGCGTCCCCTTGCAGTCCCGCTCGCCTGCTGTCGAGAGCCGAGATGGTTGGAGCTCCGTCGACGAGCTACAGAGGCATGGTGAGCCGTGGATGTGGCCCACTTTCGGTTGTCATTGGGACCGGGTTCGACAATACTTTGTGAGTATTCCTTTACGGATGGAGCGGACATGAGGTGGGAAGCAAGATCGGACGACTGCGGCATCGCCGATGGCGCCTGGACTTGAGACCCAACCAGAGGTAGCTGTGTCCGTTCGCATGCTGCTGGAGCTTCAAAAGCAGCAAAAGGCGGAGAGTACCAATTTTGATGTAGCATTGTCGGATCCACGGTGTGCGAGGCCCCGCCAGCGGATGGTAGAAGCGGGTAGGATGCCACAGTCGAGGCTAGGTACGTGGGGCATGCGGGTGGTAGAGGTGCCGCTTCTTGGACGTTGAAGAAAGGAGATGACACTCGACTCCGGACGCCAGTGTCCGATGGACAGGCGTCCGGAGTAGGATATATAGGTCGAGCAACATCTGGAGCCAGGAGGTAGGCCGGGACCAGACGAGGGGTCGATGGAGCTTCAAGATGCGGTGTGTCGATGATCTCAGACTCGATGAGCGGGTGAGAGAGTCTCGCTTGGCGGGGATCGATACCGCCAGGCGAGTTTGCAAGGCCGAAGTATGGAGTGAGATGGTTGTAGCCGTATCCAGTGTGCAAGTCTACACAGCTGTTATAAGTACGATGGTCATCGAGCGATGCGAAGGGCATCAATCGTGTCTTGACATCGTGGAATACTGATGCGGAGCACTGTCCAGGATATCGGTTTGGTTGCGTGTAGTCAAGATGATCACCTGCCTTTTCCTTGTCAGTGGTTGTCAAAGAGACCGATGGAAGTCTGACCCCGTTGTTGCATGGCGACCATAAGAATATGGCGCAGTGAGAGGATGAGATGGAGGTGAGGGAGAGGTGATAGTTGTCCAGCGTTCTGGTAGCGGTTATTTGATGTATTAAAGAGCGGTGGCGGAAATCAAAACGAAAGATCCGATGTGAATTTTAAGGCTGAAACGGTACAGGAGAAGATTAGTAAATTGGTCGTAGTGACAGTGAAGAGCAAGACGTCGATAGACATGGAGGAAAGATCAGACGCAAATGAGAGTCCGCAAGAGCAGCCGTAATCGGAAACACGAAGGCGATGAGAGGTCCGTCGTTACATGGAAACTCGCGATATCTAGGAGAATAGTGAGAGGGGAAAGGTACGAACGATGCAACGCGTCACAGCACGTCACCACTACCCCGTAGTAGGGCTGTCATGGCCAAGGAGCGGACTCCATGGGCCGAGAACCTTCAAGCGGTCCGAGACACCCGGTGAACAAGAGGAAAAGCAAGCTGCTTACTTCGTAAAACTGCCGCAATCACTCGACCTAAACTTCCAGCTGACAGTCAGGAGGATGGAACGACTGGTATATGACAGGAAGGAAGTATAAGAATCTGGTATGATACCGGTTGACGTGCGCGCCCGCGAGAAGCGACCGGCTGGAGGTCGGGCCTGTCTACCTCAAATATTTGGGGATCCTTTTCTTTAACCACGTTGACTGCTATGTCCTCCATGCGGCTCCTGCAGCTACAAGTCAGGATACCTCATTGTCGGTAGCTTTGGTTCCTCCCCTCGTACAACAGGCGGAGTAGACACCTCCGAATGATGGAAACCGGGACCGTAGCATCACAAGCTGAAACATCGTGCCTGTCAGAAGCACCCCGTTTTTACCACTGGGATTAATGCTCAAAGAAAGGCCATAGGAGTAATACACGTGGGTTTCTTGCCACGTGATTTGGGATTTCAGCTTTAGCGCAACTTTTTGTCTACCGGGGACCGCACTCTAGCATATCAACATCTGATCAGTATGCCAAACGATCTCATAACCACTCTCGACTCGGACGATGAGGGATCCAACTACGGCGAGTCAAGCCGGACTTCTCGACCGCTGCCTAAAGTCGATGAATTGGATCCCGAGTTCGAGTTTGATATGGATGGAGGAGTTCAGGAGACCGATACTTGGGGCGGAGACGAACTGCTCGAGTCATCAGCTGCGAACACAGTGGGTCTCAAGCTATACAATACTCTCATCCGTCTGTGCTATTCTGATGAGTCCAATGATAGGCCCTCAGCGTAGACGACATAATCGCCAGAAGATCGGGACACCCTCTCAAGGCGTATCGTCAACGCAAGCGAAAGCTATCCGTTTCCGCCAGCGAAGGATCGTCAGATGGGGACTCGGCAGAAGACAATGAGGTAGGACAAGCAGACAGTTCGGAGGAAGAAGACGGATTTGGAGCAGGTGTCGAAGGGCCGGACGATGACAGTGACCAAGAAATGATGAACGGAGAAGGAGAGGAGGACGATGGGGAAGAGGAGGATGTTGAGGATGCTTCAAGTGGTGAAGACGGCTCGTTGGACTCCGAAACAGAAGATACACCTGCCGAAGCCGCTCGGAAAGATGCGTTCTTCGCACAAGACCCGACAATCGACCCTTCTCTGCCGACCTCATTTGCCAGCATGAACCTGTCGCGACCCCTTCTCCGCGCACTCACCGCCCTCTCACTCAATCATCCTACGCCGATCCAGGCCCGAGCCATTCCTCTTGCTCTCCTCGGTCGCGATATCCTTGGTTCGGCTGTGACTGGTTCAGGAAAAACAGCAGCATTCATGGTCCCCGTCCTAGAACGACTGTGCTACCGGGATCGCGGCAAAGGAGGTCAGGCCTGTCGAGTTCTAGTTCTATGCCCCACTCGGGAGCTGGCTGTTCAATGTGAAGCGGTTGGAAGAGCTTTGGCCGAGAAAGGTGGTCTCGACGTCCGATTCGCCCTCTTAGTGGGTGGTCTGTCGCTCTCTGCCCAGGCTCACACCCTTCGTACTCTTCCCGACATTCTTATTGCCACACCTGGACGTCTGATCGATCATCTCAATAATACTCCCTCTTTCACCCTCTCCGCTCTGGACGTCTTGGTTATCGACGAGGCCGACAGAATGCTGGAAGCAGGTTTCAACGATGAACTGGAAGAAATCATTAAATCGTGTCCTCGATCTCGTCAAACGATGCTCTTTTCCGCAACAATGACCGACAGCGTCGACGAGCTCGTCAAGCTGAGTCTGGACCGGCCTGTCCGGGTGTTCGTCGACCCCAAACGTAATACCGCTGCGGGACTTACTCAAGAGTTTGTCCGCATTCGAACGGACGACACTCGATCACCCAGCTTGTTGGCGCTCTGCAAGCGAACCGTCAGGGAGAAATGTATCATCTTTTTCAGGAGCAAGGCTCTCGCCCATCAGATGCGAGTCGTGTTTGGGCTGTGCGGGCTGAAGGCAGCCGAACTTCATGGAAATTTGACTCAAGAACAGGTGAGTTTTGACTTTGGAAGGCAAACACTCATGGCAGCGTTTAAACGCGTTGAACGACTTCAAAGCAGGTACGGTCGACTACCTTCTCGCTACAGATCTCGCGTCGCGAGGTCTCGATGTCAAGGGTGTGGAAACTGTCATCAATTACGACATGCCTGGACAACTCGCGCAGTACACCCATCGGGTCGGTCGAACGGCACGAGCTGGACGCAAGGGACGGTATGTCTACCCTGCAAGACTCTGCTAATGCCAGCTCCATCACTCTCGTGGGCGAAGCGGACCGAAAACTGCTGAAAGCTGCCATCAAGCAGTCTGAGGCTACCCAAATCCGACACCGGATAATCCCCGCTGAAGCTGTCTCAGATATGACTACTCGTTTGGAAGGGCTGAAGGAGGACGTGCAAGAGGTCCTGGAGGAGGAACGTGAGGAGAAGCTGGTGAGTCTTGGGGTTCTCGTCAGGACAGTGCTGATGAGCATCAGATACGTCAAGCCGATATGGAGATCAAAAAGGGCCAGAACATGGTGGAGCACGAATCGGAAATCTTTGGTAGACCAGCCAGGACTTGGTTCCAAAGCGAGAAGGAAAAGAAGGCCGCCAAGGGTGAGTGTCGGCGGTATTGGTGTCGAGCGACGTTGCTGATCCCGCTTTAGATGCTGGTAAAACGGCCTACGTCTCGAGCTTCCCCACCACTACCGCGCCCGAAAAGAAAGCTGACAAGGTCAAGCACGGCAAATACGATGGTCTCTCCCGGAAAGCCAAGAGAAGGAAGATGGCGCTGGAGGACGATGAGGATAGCGGGGCTGTTTCGGCAGCTATCCGAAGCGCAAAAAGGGGTGCTCGACCAGGAAAGATCTCGGAGCCCCTTGCTCGCCCAACCGCGAACAAGAAGAAGAGCTCGAAGGGAAAGAAGAGGGGGAGTGCATTTGACGATGTGAAGGGGAAGACAAAGTCGAAGCACGAGGGGATGAGAGCAGGTAGAGACAGTGTGGGCATGACCAAGAAAGGGAAGAAAGGGGGGAAGGGTGGCAAAGGAAAGTAGGGTAGAGCAGTATGCCATGTATTAGTAGGCAATCCGATTACTGCGACTCATCGATTTGACTAGTTTTGCTTGCTGCCCTCAGCTATCAGCAGCATCGAGAACGCGGGGTCATTGAGAATATCGGCAAGAATGGCCGTACAAGACGAGTAACAACTAAACTTAGTTATCGCAGGAATACCGGCATGCCGTCATGGACACCGGTTGCACCGGGGACGTCCCGGAAGGGAATACCACCCTATCACTCGACTTCTCAGGCCATTCGCCTATGGTACCTCATACAGTAGTCCCATGAAGCTTTTCATGCATCCTGTCTCCACTGCCTATTGACTGATAAAGGGACGGGATTGTAATACGCACTGCTTGCCGAAACCGGATTACATACTACTACCATCACCCCGCGTGTTTTGTTCCTGCTCCTTAAAGGCGATGGGTATGAAAAGCTTTGATGCCCCAGCTTCTTTGATTCACTACCCGCACCGATACTGAACAACTCGAGATGGCACAGAAGCGGGCCGGATCAACAAGACTGGCTCTTATGGTATGCATCCCTCTTCATGATCATCAGGTGATTGACGATTTCTCCAGGCCATCCATTTCACCCTTCTGGCCCTGATCCTACTGCTTTCCGTCTTTCTCAACGGCGACTTCCTACTTTTGATCATCCACTGCGCTTCGTTGCTCGCCTTTCTCATCTACATCCCTGCAGCCTTCATCCTCGCTCTCAAGAATTCCAAGTCGTACTTTACGCACGCCGGAGGGGAAGTCGCGTATTTGGTGGTCCAAGCTGTCATCTGGACGGGTGAGTGGAAAATGCCCCACTGAATGAATAACTTGCTGAATGGATATAGTGGCTGCCGCACTAGTCCTCCTCTTTCGTCTTCTCGTGGGCGAGTGCCGGCTCGTAGACCTCGACGACGACGACAACCTTGTCAACTCGTATTTCGACCATCGATATTGCGACAGCATGTCGGCTGTCGTAGCACTCTCGCTTATCCACATGATCTTGTTGTGGGGTTGGATGGGCTGGATTGTCCATACTGCTCTGCGTGTCCGAGCGTTGACCGGCACTAAAGCGTATGACATCCCAACGGGGCTCCTCTTAAGCGGGGAATATCAAGCGGTCGCCGTCGCGGAGCCATCGACGCGGCACGCGGGAGAGCTGGAGGCGGCTTTGGGCAATACAGCGAGAGGAGAGCGAATCGGAGTCGGCAGACCCGGTGGATCGGCTGCGGATCGCGCTTATGCAGTCGGTACACACCAGTTGGGAAAGGTGTGAGCATCCAATTTCGGCTCATGGACTATCAAGGTTCGTATCATGTCGGAAGGGATCTTTCATAACGTTTGTCAGTTGTACGGTGATGTAGAGTTTTTTGGTCTGTGCCAGATCATGGAGTGATATGTGAGAACCGCAAACATAGACTGTGTATCAAGCAATAGCCAGCATGAAGCTCGAGTAGGAAATTGCATCAGTAGAACGCTACAGTCGGGCCAGACTTCAGGTCAGCCGGTGGAATTGCCAGAGATTGGTGATTGGAGATAGAGCTTATGACGCCCTTGTGGTCCCTATCCTGGAACGGGTGAGGATCCGCAAATGGTTAAGGAATGGTATAGAGGAATCGCTCGACATTGTCCGCCACTTGGAATCATGGCCGCAAAGCAGATGTTGAAACAGCACGGATAATATTAGTCCACATATAAACATACAAGATGTGCACTGCGTTGGATCTGGGAAGCAAAGGGGTCTATGTATCATGTTGGCTACCCCAAACGACTGCCGAACCGTTAAAGCGATTAAACAGCCCTGCGGGGTCTACTCTCCACGCCGCGCTCTGTCCACTCGAAAACGAGGCAGAGCGCAGCGCAGAGTTTCGTCTAGCCACCTGTCTCCTCTGAAACCCTCTACGGGAGCATAAAGATGGGTGAAGAACAAGAGGCATGGAATGAGGAAACAAGACAGCGATGGCTGTAGAGTTTCGGCAACCCCGCGGAACCGCATCGGCGGAATAAACGTGCTTTAATACCGGAAATATAATATCCTGGGTCGTCGCGTGTGTGGGCGGAGGGGAAGGGACGCGCTTGGACCTGCATACCTCGCTCATCATCCACCCATCCTTATCACCGTGGTCACCTAGCAGACAATTATATCACCCTCGACAATATAATGGTGAGCATCCCGTCCTCATGCTTTGATCTTTGTCGCGGGGGAGATACAATGCGGCGTGATCCGGCTCCAATGCACCCAGGGTGCATTCATTGATCAGTATGCTGACGTCTTGGCTCCTCCTCAGGACAAAATCAAGGAGGTGAGCTCGTTCTTTCCATGCAATCTTTCCCTCATTAATCCACTGAGCAATAGCGATTCACTATTCTCGGTCAGAAGATCGAAGCTGCCGAGGCCAGAGCAGAAGCGGCCGAGGCTGAGAACAAGAAGGTGTGTACCTCCTCGCTCTTCAGCCGCGTCTAGCTCCATACTGACCCTTCCATGTAGCTCAAGCAAACGCTCTTGGAACGAGACCAGGAGGTCTCTTCTCTCCAGCACAAACTCTCGCTGGCCGAAGATGACCTGGAGAAATCTGAAGTCAAGCTCAAGGATTTGAAGACTGCTTCCGAGGAAGGCGAGACTCACCGAACCACGGGCGAGAACTTGGCTCGAAAGGTTCAGTTGTTGGAAGAGGAGTTAGACAAGGCGGAGAAGGATCTGAAGGATACGACTGAGAAGTACATTCTACATTTTTCCCAAATTTGGGTCGATACTAACCATTAAGTCCAGGCTGAGACAGGTCGATGTCAAAGCGGAGCACTTTGAAAGACAGGTCTCGCGGGTCGAGCAGGAGAGAGACGAGTGGGAGCGAAAGCACGGAGTCCGTATCTTACTACACTGCTCCGTCTCCATTGCTCACGTAATTGCAGGAAGCCGTCGAGAAGTACCAGCAGTCCAAGAGAGAGCTCGACGAAGTCGTTTCCCAGATGGAGAGTTTGGTAGGTCCAGGCTTGGTTTACCCATCCTGATTGCTAACGGATCTTCGTGCAGTAAACCATATAGACTGTGTGACGAACCTCATGCTACGATTCCCTACGTTTTCTCTCTTCGGTTGCGCTTTCTTGATCGCTCGAGAACAATGTAGTGCATTAGGCCAACGATGCCTTCAATACTAGCTGTCTATTGATCTGCATCAAGATATATAGGAGATCCCGTCGATCCTAACGTCCTCCGAACGACGACAGCCAATTCATAAAACGCGGGATGAAGTTGTACTGATCTGTGAGCGGACATCAACATGCTGATCTCACACTCGATCCTAGTCACTCACCTCCGCCGATCAAAAGCAAAAGCTGATACAGGAGTGCCAGTACCAGCGATAATAAGGGGTACTTCATGGCGTAAAGGACCTCTGTCGTGACTGCATGAGCGTCGACCTTGTGAGGTGAGAATACCGACGAAAGCTCACCAATAAGCTTTGATTTCGGCTCTCCACCGTCCCTCCATAGATGAAAGTTTTTGTCAATCTCTCTGTGGGAGAATCTGGCCGGCTTTACGTTCTTGGCGATGAAGGTGTGGGATGGGATGTGGCTTCGGGACGTGAGCTGGAGCGACAATGGGGAGTCTAGGTACTCACTAGATAGCTATACTGGGTGTAGCGAAGGCTTTCATGAGAGCAGACACGGCGGCCCTGGAGAGGGGGCGGACGTAGTCTTGTTCTGTCTTGTCATCAGCATATCGTCTATCCATTCTCGGTCACTGACGGTATTCCTCGACACCAAAGGCGACGTGCTCCACTCGCATTTCGATCTCCTAGCAAACATCATGAGCTCGCAGGGGTATAGGAAGATCACATCACTGACCCCGGCTTGCACAAAATCTTCCCCTCGTGAGACGTCCTCCACCTCGGCTGCCTGTGAGCCACTGCTGAACGACACCATCGGGGCAAAGTCTGAGTTGTCGTGAAAGGTCATACGCAGCCAAGGTTTCTGTGCGAGCACACGTTCGGGAGCAGCAGGAGTAGTATCTGTCGACACATAAATGACCGAAGCGGTCTTCATGGGTGCAATTAGCGGACGAAAGGCGGGAGAACCTTGTTGAATCGCTCACCGACGCTTGACGATTGGCGAATGTCGTGAGATCCTAGAGGTTTGCGTTGGCATGGGCGTCATCATGCCCGCAAGACATATACGCACTCGATGAAAGTCCTTCAGACTCGCTGTGATATATCAGCTTGAACCGGACGAGCCCCCACCGGTCAAGAACTCACCTTCCCCGTATTCCGCTCCTGCGTACAACACCAAGACTTGCTTGTCCTTGAAATATCTCTCCAGGTCGTTGATGGGTGATCCGGAGGCATCTTCGAGCCGCAGTCTGGTATTTAGTATCAACAGCCGTTACGGGACTTGATGATTGGACTACATACCGCCGCAGAAGCGGATCGGGAACGTTGTAAAGCCCTGATGACCCTATCAGGTCTTGCGGGAGATCAACAGCCATCATGTAGACGATTAAGTTTGCAAGATGAGCTGAAGTTTCAGACTGGTCAGTGACCCGAGACCGGAAGCGAACGCCAATTGTTATTGCGGGGCCACTTGTTTTTGTCTTTCCTACGACGACCTATGCAGGAGAAACCCAAAAGTACATGTCTAAACCCAGACTTATCCATCTACAAGGCGAAACCACTCCATCTACCAGTCACTAAGTCGTCCTTGGAGATCGCTTCTCCTAAACGGTCAAGAAAGGTCTTTTGTTCCTGGCTTAAGGGGTTCTTCGATCCCTTCGATCCTATTCGAGCTCTCTTCGTCGCGCGAGAGGACGAGATCACCGGCATCAGTCGAAGGTATCTCAGTTCCTGCTCCAAATGCGAGGCCGTGCTGTCCGCAAATGAGACCAGGTCCCCTTCTGCCTTCAGGTGAATGTTGTCGGCGACTTTTAGCGACAAGGATAAGAACTGCGCCGTTGCTTGTGGGTTGTACACGAGCTGTTGACGAGGAACGGCAAGAAAGCACGAAGGAAGAAAGGAGTCGATAAGGGAGACGATGAGGGGTGTTCGACGACGTCGAGAAAGCCGCAAATTCACCAAGAGGGATGTAAAGTGGATGGCAGAGTCGCTTGTCCCCGTTGGCTGCAAGCAGATCGGTTTCGCTATAATGTCGATGGTCTTTTCGGGTCCGATTTGATCAACAGCGACTCCGAGAGTGTCGAGTAGAGTGATGGACCAGTTGTCGGAGGCAAAATTGAACTGCTGCAGCGCTTCCATTTCGACCCTTAGCATTTCGCAGACGTCCAGTCTTACATGCTCTGGCAGGTCCGAGGAGCGGTTAGCTTTGACAAGGTAAGGAGACTTACCCGTAGCGAGATCCCCAGCAATAGCACTCAGCTTGGATTGGACAGCCAGGACATCGAAGTCGGACGTCTGTAGGACAGCTGCCAAACCGGCTGAAGGGCTGAAGATCTGGTGTATCGCACTTCCGCAGACGCGAAGAAGTGGTTCGGGAAACTGATCACTCAGCACCAGAGTCTGTAGCACATCGAGATGAACGGCAGCGAGCAACCTGAATGAAACTCAGCTTGCATTTACAAGCGAGAAGATGACTCACCCTAGCCTCTGTATCTCGCTACATAGCCAATGTACTACCCCTCCAAGACACCAGCTCAACAAGGGTTGCGAAAAGTAAGAAAGGCCTCCTCGCAGCGTTTCTTGGTCAATCTGTCCGGCAATGGCGGCAGAGATGGATTGGTGTATCAAGCTAGCGGCAAGATCCAGGAAATCATGCGGTGACGTTGCGCTGAGCCTCCGCTTTAGCAACATCGAGTGCGCGTGAAGACGACTTACAGCAGGATCTCATCTTCGATTCCGTGAGGACCGAACTTGAACTTATTAGCCATTATGCGAGAAACTCGACTCACCAACGCGACAACCCAGCCATTGACAAGGGACTGCTGGCTTGCAGTGAGGTTCCTAAGTGGAAGAGCAAAACGTGACCGCTGAATCTGCTTGGGAAGGGGGAGCTGAGGACAGTGTCAAGAAGGATTTCTATGTCGTAATCAACCAACTCACCTTGAACTGACTGGCGACAGCTTCAACTAGAATAAGACCTTCTCCAAATCTGGTCAGACTGCCTTGTGGATCATTTTCCCGCGCCACAGGATCACTGGGTACGTCGACCACGTGTGAAACGAGAAGATCAAGCAAAGGATTCGGGCGGATGAAGGTTGAAAGTGCGGCGAGCAACGTCGGTTCTCGAGACAGATTGGCGAAAACGTTCTCTGGAGCGGGTGTGGACGAGCACGATCTTATACACTGGGACAGGTCAGCGTCGACTTCGCTAGTCTACTTACAGTAGAGATCTCGTTGGCAAGCGATCGAGCGGCGCCGAAAGCGTAAACCGTTACATGAACAAGAGGAGATAACTGTCTGCTTGGTGTGGAACTCAGGCGGTCCTTATGATTGTCAGGTCTGTTCAAGAGTTCAACGTACTAGTAGCGAATCGCGAGCATCCGGTAGACCAGTCAGAGCGGATCCCGAGACGGTTGTTGCCTCTTCCGATATTAAGAGATTTGTCTCCACCAGGCGCAGCAGAAAGGTTTCCTGCACAGAATACATCTTCCTGCCCGGGTCAGACAAGCTGGGTGTCCAGTCAATCACTCACCAGCCCTCTGGAACGATGAAGCCCTCGGATTCCTCCTCTGAATCTGCTCCTATTACCAACGCAGAGTATACGCCGGATAATTGATCAGAAAAGGCGACGAGGGACTCCCCCATCGACCCATAGACGGCGGCGATGATTGTCGAGATGTCGCTCTACAAGTTATCAGAAAGGGTACCGGATCTTACTGGTATTACTCACGGGATATATCCAGCCGTTCTCGGGATTCTGCTTCCACCAGTCCATCAAGGAAGGCAGCCCTTCGATAAGAAACAGCCACCTGATGACTCCCTCTTGTGTCCCCATCGGTGTCCGCAGAAGAGCCTCCATCGCGGCTTGGAGGAGATGCAGCAGAAAGGAAGACGGATCGGAGCAGATTTGAGATCCCAGCCGGACGAGACGAAGATGATGGGTGGGAGGGTTCGAGCTATCGGGTCGACTCACCTCCCAGTCGCTACATCGGTGAAGGTGTTCCAAGAGAAACGTGATGGTGGGTAGCAGAGGCAGCGAGTGGGATATTGAGGTCGGTCCCGAGGCTGAGGCATCTTTGGCGACGCTCGGGTAAATTTGAGGTTGATTTTGCGAAATCGTCAGATCTGCCATGAGTCCGCTAAGACAGTCCCTCAAGGGACTTGCCAGACCATCAGGAAGGGATGACAAGAGCTGCCCAGCCTGAAATCCCACATCGAAAGGCGGAGCGGGGTACGGAGCCAATAAGGAGAGAATTCGACCGGTGAGATTCGATATATCCGCTAAGGAGGGGTCGGAGGCGCAGCTACGCAGCAGGGGAAGCAGGAGGAGCAGAGTGGAGGTGGATCCCGCAGAGCCGTCGGGCGATCCTTCAACGGGGGTAGCAGATTTGTAGGGGAGAAGAAACGCCGGTAATAGGTTCCCCCGCTCGAGTCCTGTAGGGTTCAGGAGAAGGATACGCGATACCGTCGACAGAAGCGCCAGGGGTAGTTCCGTTTGGCTCCGTATCCAGAAGAGCAGTTGGATCGAGAGGATCCGGGCAGAGAACAAGCCTGTTTCAAGCGCCAGGGATAGGTAGGACAGCAGTATAGCAGGCGGTGTTGCTTGACGAACGATCTGCCGCAAGACTGCATCTACCATGGCGTCAGCGATAGGTGACACTGAAAACTTACCTGCAGCTGTGTTTTCTGAAACGTCTTGTGTCTCGGTATCGCCGGGGAAGAGCTCTTCCAGCCGGGTCTTGACTAATCTCAACCACTATGGCAGGCTTAGCCGACCAGAAACCGTTGGTGGAGCTCAAACCGGTCGGACGCACCTTCTTGGCATGGAGGGCTCTCGCATAGCCTAGTCCAGTGAGCTCGTAAATGGTACTCTCCGCATTGGTCATTTCCGCAGCGAGAGTAGGATAGTTGTCTAGAAATGATGGTACGCAGCGTAGTCGAGGTTGTGGCCCCGCATTTCCACAACAACACAAAACTCGAGTGGCTGTCTCCATTGTCTTTCTCCGCAATATGCTCTCCGTCATACGCCATGCTTTGCTTTACGCGCTGCTGGCGATGTCATTGACCGCGGGCGTGAGCCTAGCTACAAGTTCGGCAGCGCAAGCGGAAGATTTCCTGACCAACTCGACCGGTACGGATACCAGTCATACCAATAATTGGGCTGTCTTGGTATGCACCTCTCGGTATTGGTTCAATTATCGAGTAAGTCTACACACTGTTCGACTGATCTGATCGTATCAGCACATGGCCAACACGCTGGCGATGTATCGAACGATCAAACGCCTGGGCATACCGGATTCCAACATTATTCTCATGTTGGCCGACGACGTAGCCTGTAATGCGCGTAACGCCTTCCCCGCGACCGTGTATGCAAATTCTGGTCGTCAGATGGATCTCTACGGGGACGGAATTGAAGTGGATTACAGAGGCTACGAGGTCACGGTGGAGAGCTTTTTGAGATTACTGACAGGTAAGTAAACGGTTCGAGTCTGGCTGACAAGGGGTAGGCCGTCAGGACGAGCATGTCCCAGCGTCGAAACGACTGCTCACCGATGCGTCTTCCAACGTGTTCATCTACATGACGGGTCATGGCGGTAACGAATTCCTCAAGTTTCAGGACAACGAGGAGGTCTCGGCATTTGACATCGCTGATGCCATCGAGCAAATGTGGGAAAAGAGAAGGTGAGTGGTGGACTGGGATCCGAGCTGATGGATAGATACAACAAACTCTTGTTCGTCGTCGATACCTGTCAAGCCAATACGATGTACTCCAAGTTCTACTCTCCCAATGTGATATCTACGGGTTCTTCCAATCTTGGGGAAAACTCGTACTCGGTGAGTGAATAGCCCCTCCAAACCGACGAAGCTGAGAGAGCGTAGCATCACAACGACGACGACATTGGTGTAGCGGTCATTGACAGCTTTACCCACTACATTCTGCAATATCTCGAGAGCCTGGGCAAATCGTCTCGCGCAAACCTCCAAGAATTCGTAAGTCTCGTGCCACGATATTCCTGACGGATCAGTTTGACACGTATGACCCGACACGCATCCACTCGCATCCGGGCGTCTCGACCGTTTTGTCCAAAACCCAACCCAGAGACATCTTGGTCACCGACTTTTTCGGAGGCGTGGCTAAGGTTGAGGTGTTGCCAGGCAGCGTCGAGTCTGGCGGACGCACAGACTGGGAGCCATCGCTTCGACCGATACGAGAAGCTTATGCGGAAGAAAGTGGACCTGTGGCGGATGCGGTGTTTGGGAATGTCGGTGCAGGGCAGTCTTGGCTGCGGCCTCGGCCAGACGGCAGCGGGGTGATTGCTCGAGCACCAGGAGTGCTGGCGCTCCTGCTCACATCTTTTGGGATCGTGTCCGCTCTGAGGCGCAAAAGGGGAGTAGAATCGATGTAGACTTTTACGAATGTATCTATAAATGTGTAGAGACCGCCTCGCGGAACACATATGGTCTAAGCTGTCTTTGATTTCTGATTTGCACCTGCCATCTTGGCCAATCGAATGCCCATGTCGAGCGCGATACCGAGGGGAATGAAGAGGAATGGCAGGTAGCTGCTGAGAAGAAGTCCCAGCTCGGAGGGTGTGAGAGGGGGCGAGACGTAGTCGGCGAGCAGAGCCGACAGCGTGGGAACCAATGTGGTCGCGGTGGAGGCACCATAGGCGAGCAGAACGGCTAAAATGGTCAGATAAACCATTTCTACATCACTCACGATAGACCCTCTTATCGTCTGGCTTCTCATCAGCCGGGATCCCATTCCAAGTTCGAGCCGTTCACTCACTTCGCCAAAGCCCGATAGCGCCGATGATGAAACATGGCAGCTGCACGCAGGCCTCCATCCAGATGAATTTTCTAAGCCAGTCCCATTCTCTCAGGCCCGAGCCCGCGCCGAGAAGGATGGGGTCTCTAGAGAAGGACAGATACCAATCCAGAAAAGCTGGGAAGGGCGTGTTCTTCAGGAGACCAGGTGGGTACAAGCATTGTACATCTAAGAGGAGGGTGGTGGGCTGTATCTAGGTGAGTGGATGTTGCATCCACTCTCGGGACGTACGATATGCATCTAGCGAGAGATCAGTCTCGAGTATGCAAGTATCCATGACCAAGGCCGCATAAACTCACAATGAAGAACGCAAACCAGATTTGATCCAGGGGTCGACCCTCGAAGCGGGATGGAGTGGAGGACTGCATGGCTGATGGCCCTCTTTCAGCTTGGCCAGCGGGTGATGGTTCTGGGTAGAGGTTGCGGAGAGACGCGTCTCCGGGCAATAGGAACTTGCAGGGTTCCATTCGACCCGGAATGACCAAATGGTAATGTCCGAACCCTGGAAATACCATTGTGGGGAACCGTCAACGTTTCATCAGCGAGTTGGAGGTGGTGTCAGTACTACTTGAATGTAGCATCCATGTCGGTGATGTTGCGCGGCATGCATCACATAGGTGAGCAGTAGTGTGCTGGTCTCTGCTCTCTGCTCTGAGAGCACATTACTGAACACACTGCCAATGTATTCTACAATAAAGCAAGGCGGATCCCGTGTGCGCTTCTTTCGATACCCGGCCGGTCCGAGCCGACATCCGCAATCCCCCACACTATCAGTATGGGGAGAGCTATTCGCTTCTAGCTAGTCCAATCCACCTCAATCCACATTCCCATAGTTTACATCGTACCAGCTTCTGCTCAAGCAGAATGAGTGCTCTGACCAAAGAGAACGTGGATAAACTCCCAAACAGTACGTCGAGAGATGGGAAACCCCCCTCCTCCCCCTTCACTCAACGTCTGATCCGAGTGCCCCAAAGCAACTTCTCCAGCGGGATCTCGAACGCCCTCCTTGCACCAACCTTCCCTTTCTCGTCGTTCCTCCATCTCGGTTGGACACGGCCTAGCGAACGGTCCCTCCCACAATGTAGACGTCAGTCAGATTGGTGTTCCCCTCGTTACTCCTAGATCCGAGCGACCTAGCCATAAAAGAAGCTTGACCGGTAAGTGTTTCTCCCTTTGCTCCGCTTATTCTTCTAGGATCCTACTTTCCTGCCCAGGCTGGAGTCCAAGGTCAGGAAGAATGGCCACTCGGCGACGAAAAGACTTGGCAGAGCGGTCTCGACGCGCTAGTCGTCACGCCAGAGAACACTCAAGGCGCAGCAAAGAGCATTGTTCGACATGTCACCACCTCTCTGGGTCGACAGGCCATCAATTTGGACGATGTGAGCTTGTCTTCTTCCAATCGAAACGCTGGCCTACGGATGCTGCCAGCTCGGAGCGTATCAAGCAACTGCCCTCTCTGTTAGAGATCAACTGATTCAGTGAGCAACTCCGTATCGACATACGCTGACTCTGCTCTTCCAGACGGTGGAACGAGACTCAAGGGTATCGTAGTCCTCCAGATTGTCATCAGCGATCACTTAATGCTCCTTCATTCTAGTTATCATACCGCGCGCGCTCCGAAAAGAGTGTACTATTTCAGCCTCGAATTTCTTCTGTGAGTCATCTTGATGAAACCCGCTGATTAGGTTCAGAGGAAGATCCCTCGACAACGCTGTTCTCAACCTTGATATGAGGAACACTTACGAAGATGCGACTCGAAAGCTTGGCTTCGTAAGTGGCGAGGTGGCATCCCCGCTGACAATGCAGAGCTTCGAGGACCTCTTGAACGAAGAAAGAGATGCAGCGCTGGGTAACGGTGGGTTGGGTCGACTCGCGGCGTGTTATGTAGGTCTACAGGTGAGACTACTCGCTCATTCAGTCCTCATAGATGGACAGCATGGCGACCCTGTGCCTTCCCGGTTGGGGATACGGATTGCGATACACCTATGGAATCTTCAAACAACTCATTTCCAGCTCGGGGGAGCAGCTCGAAGCGCCTGATCCCTGGTTAGACCGGGAGAACGTGAGTGGTCATAAAGGACAGAGCTGACTCTTAGCCGTGGGAGGTGAGGATTCATCACCGACTTGACTGATGCCAGATTCCTCGTCTCGACGTTGCGTATCATGTTCGCTTTTACGGCAACGTCGAACCAGTCGGAACGACCGGTCGAGCCGTCTGGTCTGGTGGCCAAGAGGTACTGGCAGTGGCAGCGGATACTCCTATACCAGGTTATGCCACCAAGTAAGTCGATGTGATAGACATCTGGCTGAAAGACAGAAACACTGCCAATATTCGACTCTGGTCTGCCAAACCTATCCAAGGATTCGACCTGAATTCGTTCAATGGTAGGTCTTGCCTGAGGCTCACGCTGACAAACAGCTGGCGCGTACGACCAAGCCGTATCCGCGAGCTCTGCGGCAGAGACGATCGTAAGCTTACCCCAAAACGGACTTCGCTGACTCAAGACCCGTGTCCTTTACCCAAATGACAACATGTGGGCAGGTAAAGAACTCCGTCTCAAGCAACAATATCTTTGGTGTTGTGCCAGTCTCCAGGACATCCTACGAAGATATCAAAGTGAGTGCTATAGGAGAAGCGAAGCTAACGTCAGAGCTCAATCTGCCTTGGAGCCAGCTTCCCGATTACGTCGTGATTCAGAGTGAGTGGCATTGAGGGAGCGAACGTTGATTCAGTAGTGAACGACACCCATCCGACGATCTCCATCGTGGAACTCATGCGAATTCTCATCGACGAGGAGCAGGTATCCTATGACGATGCGTGGAAGATCACCACCAAAGTCTTCGCCTACACCAATCATACTGTTCTTCCTGAAGCGCTCGAAAAGTGGCCTCTACCATTGTTCGAGAGTCTGCTTCCCAGACATTTGCAGATCATCTACCAGATCAACTAGTAAGTCGGGTTCAAACTGAAACGAGCTTATGGTCAGCAATTTCATGAACGAGGTCGCGAAACGCTTCCCTGGAGATGTCGACAGAATGGCCAGAATGAGCATCATCGAGGGTGAGTTATCTGGGAGGTTTCGGCTGACAGATAGAGGGATCGCCCAAATACGTTAGGATGGCGTAAGTTCTCCCGCCTCGATCATTCTAACCTTTCAGGTTCCTGGCTGTGGTGGGCTCGTTCAAGGTGAGTATAAGCGGAATCGGATGATGAGGTTGGCTGAATTGCGATTAGGTCAACGGAGTCGCGGAGTCAGTAGCTTGTCCACCTCAATTCCACATGCCTTACTTATAAGCGTGCCAATCAGACTTCACAGCCAGCTCTTACAAGTAGGGCGATATCCAGGTTTCCTGCGCAGTTCTCATGGTCAAATAGGCCACCATTCTACGAGACTTCGTCGAATACTATGGACGAGACAAGTTCGTCAATGTGAGTTGACTGCTGTGAGTGTGTCGACGTTACTGATGATACTAGGTTACCAACGGTGAGCAGTCCGCGAGAGTTCATCCATACATTGACTTTCGGTAGGAATCACTCCAAGAAGGTGAGTTGGTGCTCTCTGCCGTTGCTGATTCCATTGTAGATGGCTTTTGCAGTGTAATAATGGCTTAGCCAACTTGATTACCGAGACCTTGCAGAGTGAACAGTGGCTGGTCAACCTCAAATTGCTCGCCAACCTGCTTCCTATGGCAGACGATAAGGAGTTTTGCAAAAAGTTCTACGACATCAAGGTTCAAAACAAGGCGAGAGTGAGTGCTTAACATGGACTTCGTTGACCTGGCAGCTCGCCGACCTGTTAGAACGGGAGCTGGAGATCGAAGTCAATCCCAAGGCTTGCTTCTTTGTCCAGATCAAGCGACTCCACGAGTAGGTCAAACCCGTTTTGCCGGCGGCAAGTTGATCTGCGTAAAAGGTACAAGAGACAAGCGATGGCATTATATGCGATCATTCATCGATATCTCTTGATCAAGAGTGCGTCTCCAAGTGAACGCGCCAAATTCGTCAAGCATGTCTCGATCTTCGCCGGGAAAGCAGCTCCAGGTGAGCCAGCACAGCAAGATCTGGCTAACATTTGCAGGATACTTCATCGCCAAACTCACTATTCGCCTCATCGTAAGTGATCAGAGCGAAACCTAGTTGACCAAAAGAACAACGTCGCCGAAATCATTGTGAGATTTTCCCGGACTTGATTCGAGCGTCGCTGACCCAGGTCAGAACAACGACCCCGACATCGGGGACCTCCTCAAGCTCGTCTTTGTTCCTGATTATGTGCGTGATGCGATCAGGGCATGAACATTATTCTCATAGTATCTACAGAGTGTCTCTATCGCGGAGGTGTTGGTCCCAGCGGCAGACGTTAGTGTCCAGATCAGTACCGCGGGTACCGAAGCATCAGGAACTGTATGTCTGGCTCGTCAAGCGTTGCTGACCAGATAGAGCAATATGAAACTTGCTCTCAATGGTGCTCTCCTCCTGGGAACTGTTGATGGGGCCAACATTGGTGAGTGGACGGCTATGCTACATGGCTGATGACCAGAAATTGCGGAGGATTCCGGGGAAGACCAGTGCTTCATGTTTGGACATTTGACGAAGGATGTCGAAGCAGTCCGTTACAGCAATTCCTACAACCCTCTTCCTCTTGACCAGCGATCTCCTGAACTCGCCAAGGTTTTCAAGGCGATCGAAAAGGGCACTTTTGGTGACGGAAAGATCTACGAGCCTCTCCTCAAGACCGTGTGTCTATCGCGCCTGTTCCCGCTCCTGAGCTGACATGACGTCCTAGGTGTACGACCACGACTACTACTTGGTAAGCATCGACAGATGAGCCCGGTTGACTTGGAATAGGTTGCAAACGATTTCGGCTCATTCCTTGCGGCTGAGAAATTAGTCGACGATCTGTGGTCCAAGGAGCCGGAGGAATGGATCAAGAAATCAGTCTTGACTGCTTTCTCGATGGGCGATTTCAGCAGTGACCGATCTGTCCAGGATTACGCAGACATGGTAGGTGGATTGTTGAGCGAGCGAAACTGACGATACAGGTCTGGAGTGTCGAGGCCGAAAGAGTCCCCGATAACTAGGAGCCTGAAGAAGAAGGTGGACATGCGTTACAGTTGTTATCCATGTGAAATAGGTCGTCTGTTCACCTGCACTGTACTCGCATAATCAATACATATAAGGGTCATTCATCGGTTTCCACCTTTTGACGCTTCCCGTCATCTCCTTCTTCCGTCTCTGCAACCCTCTTCACGCCCTTGCTTTCTATCTCTACAGCCTCCGTCTTGGGCGTCACTGGTTTCGGCTTCTTCTTCACCACCACCCCCTTGAGTAACGACTTGACGTTCTTCTTGACGGGTTTTGGCGGGACCTTCTTCACGACCGAGGGTGGGTTTGATGGTCCAGCAGCGGCCAGCGATGCAGCGTTCTTGGCAGCAAGAGCCCTGACTATCAGATACGCTGACGAGACACCCAATACTCACTCTCTAAACTCTCGCACTTCTGCGCTCTCCTTTTCCTCCAACTTCCGCTCAGCCTCTTTACGTTCCTTGGCCTTGTCGGCGAGAAAGTTGAGCTCCTCCGTCTGGAGCCCCCGGTACTGGTTCCCGAGCTTCATTTTTTCGTCCCATTCTTCCCGTTTGCTGTCCTAGTTGATCAGCAAGACGGCCGACCCCTCGCGCGTACCTTCTGTGCGTTCAGCCTCTGTTTTCGTAGATCATCAGCACAGAGATACCCCGCATTTCGCATGGCACGTAGGCCTCACCTCGTACAGCGTCCGGCCGTCATACGCTTCGTCTGGTTCTTGGGGCGGTGGTGATTGACCGATTCTGATTCATGAGATCCAAGAACCCCTTGGCTGGACTCACCGAGCGTACGCAGCCTTCCACTCCTCTGCCTGTTTGGCCTTGGCTTCGTCCACCGCATCTTGGGAGACGAAGCGCGAGTTGATGCTCCCCTGTGCTTGCGCCAAGGCAGCAGCTGCAGGATCCATGCTAGAGGACTGAGAAAGGGGAAAGTGGTCCCAAGGGAGATTGGGCTAGAGAGAACGGGCCTTGCGATATTTGAGAATGGAGTCTTCTACGAGCGGGAGCGGCGTCCGATGCACTTGACGAGACAGAGAACACTTTACAATGGAGGTGGTCTGGACTTCCATCCCCGTCAACAATCCGGAGATGGGATTCTGCGACGTCCTTTGCTTACCTAAGCAGGCAACGGGTCTCTCTTGTGGCGGTCCTTTCTACTCTTTCCCCTAGTGTCTGCATCCATCTGAGCTAGATTTCTAGATATGTACATTTGGGGTCATGCGGAAAACGGGTATCCTCTATGCTAGTATAGCCAAATACCTCTCGACTTCCCGATCGTTGAGCTCTTTCGACCTTGCCTCCTACCACTCTAGCCACTCGCCATACATGTTTGGCCTCTCTGCCCTGAGATACGCCTCGAACGTCCTCTTCAATACCGTGGACCAGCTGAGGTCGATCTCGTCATCCATATCTTCTCGATCCGAGACTCCGTCGGTCGAGGTCGAGTTGCCCTCGCTCGTGCCATCAGACAAGGCTTCACGAGCGGCTGCCTTGAGCAGATTTTCGCCACGAGCGAACCGGGGTCCGAGATCCGGCCAGTTTCGCGATGGATCGAATGGCAGCCACCTGTCCGTCAGCCCTGTCACCGCGCCGCAGACTTACCAAAAGTTATGGAAGTGATAAGAATAAGCCCCGCGGAAAAACCCGTCGAATCCGAGTGGCTGTGGCCCAGCCGTGTCGAATTTGTCGTTTGAAAAGAATGCCGAGAATCTGATGTATTCATGAGCATCTTTATAGACATACGCGTAGTCGAACGTACTCTGGGAAGTAAGGGAAAGGGGGACGTTCCCGCTGGTAACGTTCCATGTTCAGCCATGCCGGGTCAAAGAGCGCATCAGGTACTCTGAACAGCAGTTTCTCCAAACCGGCGTCCCGAAGGTATCTCGATACCACCATCGGATGAAAGTCGAGTCCATTCTCGAGCGCCGTTTTGAACAAAAACGAACTGAGGGCAGATCCCTTGTGCAGCTTGAGGATGGCGGTGTTATACTTTTGATGCCAACTCCATCGATAAGCGAATTGACCTCGGTAGTTCCATAGCTCTTCCCAGTCTCGAAGGAAAATGGTATCTGCGTCTAGATAGACACCTCCGAAACGATGCGTGAGGACGAAACGAGCCATGTCGGAGAGGATCACCGAGAGCCGATCATAGTCGCTTTCGGAAGACGATCCAACCTTCTCAAACAGGCCGTTCTTGCCCTTTTTGACAACCGGAGCTTCTGCTGTCGCCTCCTCAATCAACGACTCGTCTCGTTTGAGCTCCTCGTCCTCGTCCCGCGCGGTGGGCGTAGGCTGAGCCGCTGGCTGCTTGTAGGTGTTTCCTCCAGAGTTGAAGATTGACATGGCGCGCCAATGATCTCGCAATTCATCGACACCATCGAGCTGTTCCGTTGTATTCCACATCTTGAACTTGACGACTTCCCGGAATCGCTCGTGCAGGAAAGGAGCGGACCATGGGTTCGTCGCGAGTTCTTCGTACATTTCTCTTTTCGCCGAAGGATTGGGGACGGCAGCTGCAGGACCAGGATTGATCCACACCCAAAACTGGGGTCTACAAGTCGATTTGACAGTATCAGACGATCGCTGATCCAGAGCAGTGTCGAGACCGAGATTCTGAGTGAACAAGAAGGACATGACGGCCATGTAGGGTTTGTCGGAGAATGGTCCAGCCCAGAACATGTGGAATATACGTGGATAACGGGGATCGCAAGGGTCGCGTTCGTCATAAGCTCCAGCCACTGGCAGCGGTGCAGATAGTTCCAGAGCCGTCCGGGAAAGAGAGGGCGAGCGCGGGGTCGGGGGACGAGGGGACCACGCCATATCGGGTGCCGGCGAGGAGGACTCGAGGTAGATCTGCTTGTACGAACCGAGGTAGTTGCCCCTCCGCACCCGTCTGCCGTTGTCCAAGCCTCCACCAATACGAAGGAATTCCAAACAATCTCGAACGTACTGACGTCAGCCATGAACGTCGAGTTGAAGCTCACCTTGTTGGTATTGAGGTCGCATTTCTCCAGGACAAGGTCTAGATCTAGAACACCTCCAGGAGTTGGTCTGGACGGGAATCCTGGATGGGGCTCGACGCTGTCCCAGATTGAGAGGAAGCGACGTTCCGGTCCCGCCCCGACGAGGTAGGATTTGAGAGTGCTAGGGGTTCGTTGGTTATACGCGACCAATGGACTGGGCGAGGATGGTTTGGGCAGGAGGTCCAGGGGGACGGCGGGGTTCAGG